>PVLC010001916.1:17367-128348 GCA_004027655.1 Graphiurus murinus | reverse complement strand
GTGTGTGTGTGTGTGTGTGTGTGTGTGTGTGTGTGTGTGTGTGTGTGTGTGTGTGTTTATTTCTACTGCTCTTCTCTGGGTAGACACTTTTGAGAGTGTTCATGTGCTCTACTTCAGCAGAGGCTGAGTGATCCAGAGGACTCCAAAAAGGGTGATATATCCAAGAACTTGAGTTTGATCCTGGCTCAGCCAAGACCCTGAACACATTCAGCAGCAGTCTGGACTTCCAGGTCTGTTGGAGACTATGATTAATTACCCAGGTTTTGTTAAAACCAGCCATGCCTTGTGTGCTGACAGTATAGACCTGGGAAACAATAACCCGGATCTAGACAGCTATGATGCTTGTACTGAGCTATGGTTGAGGGGCTTCAGTACAATCAGTATATTAAGACAATAGGTCTTATAGGGGCAACTAAACCTCATGTAATGTTTTGTATGTTATGTTGCCATTGTATAAGCTAACGTTCCCATGTTACTTCTCTTGTATGAGCTAACGTCCCCATGTTCTTTTTCTTGTATAAGCTTCCTGGTGTCATGGTATAAAAAGGTCCTGTGAAATAAACTGGAGGCTACAGTATTGACTGTCAGCCCTCCCAGTAACGGACTTAGTATTGACTTTGTCTTTAATCCTCACTCCCCCTTCAGGACTGTTCTACTTTGCTGGCAAGTACAGCACAGGTCACTATTTGTAGAGTAGACACAGCGGTGCCCCGTCTCTCACTGTGGTGGCTGTGGCCGTTTGTTTGTTGGGTACCCTCCATCTAATGATTGTTAACGTTAACTGGTGGAAATGGATCTGAAGGCCAGAATAATGGAAGTTCATGGATACCAAGGTCTATAAAAGGACAGTGTTCGTGCCTTAGCTCGGGCTTGGGATATTATCTAGTTTCACAGAACAAGTACATCCATTGTCCTGCTGATAGCACATTCTTAGAGAACTGCTGTTTTACAGGGGATTATATCAAACAAGTCTATCCCTAAAATGAAATTATTTCTACTCTGGGTAACAGTCCTGAAATTCAATAAAATGTTCCATGTCGGACACGTTCCTTACTTGAGAGCTCTGCTCCAGGAGGAACCACTGAAAATTTGCTTTCAGACCACTGATTAGAAGCCTCTAGTTAGAACAGATTGCCATGAATTCTCTTCCCCCAGCAGGGCTCCCTGCGGACAACCTCAACCTGCCTGGAGGTCTTCCGAGTCCCCTTCACACGCTGCTCTCTGTGTGTAGATGGCCCCGGTGCAAAGCCCATGAGCTTCTAGCTGGTGGCACCCCTATTTATAGACTCCAGTCCTCAGTAACTTTTACTTGCTGGCATTTTTCATTTTTTATAAGGATCCAAGCCAAGCATTTGCATTTCTATTCAAGTTATTTAATCACCACACTTTATGTCCATTTAATGATAAAAAAAATAGCAATGGCTCTGTGTTCCTCTTACCCTATGAGACTTTGTTTTCCTCCTCCCAAAGATGTACCTCTGAAAGCAACAGAAGTTCTAAGGATGGGTGAAATTCCATACACTGCCATAAAGAATGTTGTCCTGTGTTTAATTATGAGACAGTATCCCAGAGTGATGAAGATGAAAGCAGCTTTACTATATAAGATCCTTATCATTTGATAACTAATACCACAAATATTCCATATTAAATACCATAAATAAAAAGAACCCTGGACATAGAGTCCACCAAACTTGGATTTGAGCCATGCACTTCCATTTACTAGCTAATAAACTTGGAAATGCAAAAATTCCCCAATTCTTAGTGTTTTTTATTCTGTAAAATGGGTCTATTTCTATACTGTCCTGTTCTTGTAAAAAAAAAATAAATGTTTGCATTTGGAAATGTGTTTATGATAGTTCCTCAAACCTTGTAGAAATAAGTACTCAATAAATAGTACTGTGTTTGAGACAGTAAAATTGTTAATACTAGAGTTCCAGAATGATGAGCAAATGTTCAGCTGTCCATTTGCCCTCCTCTCTCACTCCAGATCCAAGCACAATACATGACACAAAACAGATGAGATTAGAAGTCACTGTGCGGTGTATGAGTGTGATTTACAGCATCTCCAACAGACCAGGTGATATTGCTTCACATAACCCAAAAGGCAAAACAGCAATGGTCTCCCTGCTTGTGTGGAACCTCAGACCATATGTCTAAGGACCAGAACCGATTTTTGGAAAACTAGCTGGCCATGGTTGATTGCTAGAATAATTTGTCCTGAGTAAATGCCATAAAGTCATTTTTATAAGTACGAAAGCAAAACACCTCATGGTCTTCCACCGTATTAAATAAATGGAAAAGGAATCCACTTTTATTCTTGCTTGTGAAATCCAACAAGGAACTAAGCAAGAACCAGTGAAATGTTGGCTGATCTATTCAGAATTCTCCTTATTCTCAGAACACACACTCAGCATGTCCCCTCCCCAGGCTTCTCTCTAGCTCCGCTTTGGGATAAGAATCACTCCCCAATTCATGTCTTCACTGCACTAAATGTGTCTCTTGAATTATGTCTAAATTATTTCTTCAGCTATTTGCCTTCTCTTCCTTATTGCTAGGTAAGCATTTCTAAAACAGAGGCCATCATACTAAATGCTAAATTGAAAAGGATAGCACAGTGTATGATACTATAGAAATATATACTTAATAATAATATTAATGCATAACAATGTATAGTCATAAAAAATATATTCATTGCCTCTTTTTAAACTTAAATTTTAAAAGTGATGTGGAGTCATTTGTATGAAATTCCTAAACTGTACAAGACCCCGATGAGTTTAATGCACTATAGGAATCCCATAACATTGGCTTTGGCTCCAGCCCCAGCCTGAGCATCTCTCCCATGCACACCCTGAGCGGCAGGTGGGGTCACAGCTCCCTCTCAAACCTCTGGGCAGTAATCTAATAGATAATTAGATAATGCAATTAAATAATGTAATTATCTAGATACTTGTCATCCCATTGTGAGAGTCCAGACTTTTGGTGAATATCTCTTTAAAAGAATATTTTCAACATTTAAAAACAATGTCATAAATGCCATTTGGCAAAAGTCAGTGCAGTCCCCAAGCTACCCTGCAAAGTGCGAACACTCCCCACTCCCGGGAAACCTACTGTGACCACATGCAGCACTCAGAGCACAGGAAACAGGGAACTTGTAAGAGTGAATTTGATTAAAAAATGACTTAGTTGATCATACGATCACATAGCACTTTTAAGTTTTTAAGTTGATGGTCCTACTTGAAGCCTGAAAGCTTCTCATCAATAGAATGACTATCTCCTCATCTGTGATTGACTGTAACATCAGATTCTTTTCATGTCCTTGATAAAGTACCCTCTTTTGAGGTATCTACACTTGTCTCACAAAACATCATGAGACAAGAACAGACCCCAGGAAACTAAAATAGGATAATTTAAAAACATAGCAGACAAGGAAAGACCCCAGACACATTGTTTAAAAAGACTTTGCAAATCTTAATAAAAAATACAGTAAGCAGATTTGAGAAGTTAAACAATATAAGAAAGGGAAGCAAGCAAGCCCTCCCAGTGTAGAAATCCCTCCTGGAGAAACTTTCAGCTTTGCCATCTCAACTATTCCCCACAGAGTCAAGTAAAGCCCACCTTGATTCCGCACGTGTCACTCGCCACAATGCTAAGAAACTCCTGGGTTTCCGTGTGCCATTTCTGCCCTTTTCTTAAGTATTAGATGCATCAACAAGACAGATTAGCTTTTGTTCTCTACATTTTTCTGAAACTGTTCCCCTTTGCCTAGCCTGAAACTGCCCTCCTTTCTAATTATCCTCGACTTTTAACATTAAATTTCTGTGAGTTCAATGCATTAATGATTCTAAATAATAATCCTTGCCTCCCAAGGGTTCTATAACAGAAGGGCTCAACCATCCACATTTAATAGCAAGAGTAACAGGGAAAACACTCAGACCAAAATGAATCTGAATCACCATGAGAAGATTATGTAACTCAATGTATATAATAATTATATAAAGAGACAGGTGTAGTGGCGCAAGCTTGTAATTCCAGTACTTGGGAAGCTGGCCAACCTCAGCTACATAGTGAGGCCCTCCACAACTTAGTGAGATTCTGTTTCAAAATAAAAAATAAAAGATAGGACTGAGGGTATAGCTCAGAAGCAGAATGCTCCTGGGTTCATTCCCTAGTACCAAATAATAACAACAACAATAATAATAATTTTAAATTATTTATTCTGTATACTGTATGTATGTATAGTCTATAAAATTCCCATTCATTTCAACTTACCTTTTGAATGACTTTGTTAATCTCTGGCGTGTTTGGTGTATACAGTATTTTTCCATGTAATATGGGTTTTAGGAAAGACCACACCAATGCACCATTTGGAGACTGGAGAATTTCCTGATACAGCTTCAAGCAAAATGGTGCTGTCACAATTAAAAGGGAGAGGAGGGGATGTTAACTGATACAGGATGATACAGATGCCCAGGTTAATAGGAAACTTATTTATAAATCCACAATGGGTGGATTCGTAATGAATGATTCAGATATGTTTTGCACAGCACAGATCTGAACTTGGGAAGTAAACCAGGAATACGTTTTTGTATCCCTATATTCAGTAACTCCTGTGTCCTAAGAAATGTCAGGATATGGCATTCCCTTTAAGGACTTGAGGAAAGGACAGCAAGACTCTCTCCCCTTCCAAACCAAGTCACACATAAGAGTGATGACATGGATGCTTGAAAATGAAAATGGCAATTATTTTTAAAAACCTGGTTTTCAACCAAGAAAACTCTTATTTTAATAGTCACAATATTGAGATCTGAATTCACTTTTCCTCATGGAGTCAGCTTAACAAGTTGCTCCTGAATTTCTCTTTCACACATCTATACAGAACTATCAATCTGGCTACTTTTAGATGGGTATAATGATGCAGGCCTGTAATACCAGTACTTGGGCGGGGGAAGGGGGGCTGAATCAGGAAGATTCCAAGTTCAAGGACAGCCTCAGCAACCTAGCAAGACCCTATTTCCAAACGAAAAATAAGATGGGCTTGGGGTATAACTCAGAGGTACAATGCTCCTGGGTTCAATCCCCAGTACCACAAAAAAAAAAAATAGACTGGCTACTTTTGATGTATTATTTTTATTTTTGCTTAAATATTTAATTCCTCATGATGTCTCTCATCATTTTGTGAGGCTAGCTTAAGTTTACTTAAGTTGTTTAAGTCAATAGGTAATTAATTACCACAATGAATAGTAGTCAAATATTATAAGGTTTTAAGCTAACAATGAATAAATCAATATAACTAGTACTTTTGCCACAAAAAGAACATTTGAAATGGAGTTATTATCTTAGCTTTGATATCATGACTCATTCTATACAAGGTATGAAGAGTACTGTTGTGATTCTTTTAAGTATTAATTTCATCTTTGCAAGCTTGAATAGAAAAACATTCTTTTTATCCCAAATACAATAAAATTGATAGAAATAGTCTAAAATCATGAGCACATAATAAATGTTAAAGCACTAATTATAGAGGTTGATCTATTTTAACAAATTACTCTTTAAACAGCAAGCTGAATATAGATAGTAAAAAAGACATACTCATTGTATGTACAAAACAAGAAATTTGAAGCCAGGAATTCTTTGAGCGAGTGGATTTGAGCAAGTCATTTATAATTATAATGTTCTCTGAGCTTCTAGCATATCTTTTGGAAAATGAGGGTACTGATATTGTCCAATGGTTCTTGTGATAACCATTTGAAATAAAGTGTGTGAAAGGGCCAACAAAGATTGGTCCTCAATGTCAGCTGAATACCTATATGAATGAATGATGGGTGATTGAATTATAGGAACTATCAATTACCCTCAAAAATCCCAAATGCAAAATATAAGAAAAGTAAGATTAAACAAATAGACAACAAAAAATATTAAATATTAATAGGCTTAATGTGCGTGTCTACTACTAAATTACCCTGATACTTGATAGCTATCCAAATTACTCATCAGTGAAGAATATACTGACGTGCTGCCTCTAAGGCAGCTGTGTGGACATCCTCTCTGCCTCCTCTTCCTATAGCTCCAATCCTAGATAAAGGTATGCTCCTCCTCTTCCCAGTCCCACCAATACCTCTGTCCTTAGCTCCATTCTAGGCAAAAAAGTATTTAAAGACATATCTTAGATGTGGTAAGAGAATTCTAAGATAAGCCCTCAGACCTGTTTTTGTGTACTTTGCTGTGCTTCTGAGATTGTGATAGATACAGTCAAGGAGAAATTTTGAAGATGTAAATAAAATTTCTTAATCTGTCAACTTGGAGTTTATCCAAGGTCTATCTTGGCTTAGATATGACATGTCCACCAGAAAAGCTCGTGTATTAGTAACGCAGTAGGTTCAGAGGTAGGGCATGGCTGAAGGAGGTAGGTCACTAGGACGTAGCCCTAAGGTCTACACTGTCCCTGACCACTTCCTGTCTCTCTGCTTGCAGCTGTCATGAATTGAGCAGCTTTCCTCTGCCACACCTTGCTACCAGGACCTGTTTCTGTCTTGAAGCCAGTCAACTGTGAACTGAACCTCTGAAACCATGAGCCAAAAGAAACTTCTCCACCTCTAAGATGTTCTTGTCGGGTATTTTGGTGACAGTGCTATTATTAAGCTAGTAACACTGAGCAATCAGCTATCCTGGCTGAACAATCAGGTAAATCCTTTAATAGAGACTAGAAGCCTCAAAGAAATGCTGCTTCAGGGCTTGAGGTAGCATCTATAAGTTCTACAATCACAAGTGAAAGAATTTGGCCAAGAACTACCTGGGAGCTTCAGAGAACCCAGCCCAGGCCAACTGACACCATCGTTATTGCCCTATGAGATCCTGAGTAGAAGAGCAATTAACCAGTGATTAGTGCTAACCTACAGAAACTAGGACATGATAAACATGTGTAGTCTTAAGCAATGAAGTGAGGGATGATTTATACTAAATATAATGCAAAGGATACATTTATACCACTGTGCTAAGTGGCTGTGACACATCATCTCTTACTTCTTACAGTAACCTTATAAAATAGGTACTATTGTTTTCATGCCATAAATGAGAATAATATGAATGACTACTGCCTTACTTGAATCTTCAGGAATGCTGAATTTCTCCTTGTCATCTTCCAAGAGCTCATTCACTCTGGGCAAATTAATGAACATGTTAGAGTTGCTCAGGAAAGATGCCTGGTCCTTGCAAACCAACTTCATCACAGTCTGGAAAGAACCAAAGGCTGAGCTTCTGACCTGGCCATTTTTTGAAACCTGAGAATTAAAGGAAAATAAATATCAATCATGTGTTGACTTAAAGCAATTCTCTCACAGATGTCTGAAAGCACAGCCCCTTCTTTGATTGAATGCACAAGAGAGTCAACAAGTTAAAGAAATAGAACCTCTGCTTTTGTCTCTTCTGTCTTCAGAATACTATTCATTTCACCACAATGACCGTTCTGGTCAATATGCCTGGTACAATAGGAAAATATCACACTCATGCATATGCACACACACATACACACACACACACTTATATACACACATACACACATACATACACATACACACATACATACATACACACACAGAAATACATACACATATACATACATACACATATACACACATACATACACACACATGCATACACACATACATACACACATACACATACATACATACATACATATACGTACCGAAATACATACAGACACATACTCATAAATACATACACACATATACACACATACATACACGCACACATACACACACATATACACACATACATACACACATACACATATATACATACACACATAAGACACACATGCATACATACATAGAGAAACACACACACATACACACACACACGTCTTTGTTTTTTGTCCAATAACGATTATCAATCCCAAGTTTTCACTACCTCCGACTAATTAGTAGTCATAATGTGTATTTATATTGCCAAATTACTCTGCCACTTGTTAGCTCTTGACATTCTCCATCAGCTTATTGACGTGTCTGCCGCCAAGGCAGTTCCAAGGATCCCCTTGTGTGGCTCCTTGTTCTACACCTGTGGTAATGCACAGCTCCACACTCCTCTTTGTCCACCCCTGGTCAGTCCCATCCAGGCCACAAGACTTCAAGCACAAACTGGTATCAAGCTGCGAACCTAATTCCAGAGTGTGTTTGCCTTTGCAGAAAATGATCTGTAATTTGTAAGCCAATTATTTAATGTAAATAAATGTTTTAAGGTTCTCGAAAGCAGTTTATTTTCTGAATTAAGTTAAGCAGGCCCTTGAAATCTCATTTGTTCTATTAATTGAGTTAGTCATGTTGTACTACACAGACTATGCACCAACCACTCCAACCTCCACCCTGGTGTGATTGCACCCACAGTATCTCCCTTTCGTCCAGTTTTTAGGGAGACGTCAAGCCTTGCTCTCTGTCTTGTTGCTGCCCCCAGAGCCATTAAAGGGTATCCCCGTCCCCAGATTTGGTGGTCCAATACACATTTTAGATGTTGGAAGAGAAATAAAGGCAAAAGGGACCAAGTACAAAGAAAGAGCAACTTCAAACATCTCCCCAGGGGCAAAGATCAAACACACCTGTTGAAAGTCCGGCATATCCAGCAAGGCAGTAATTTTAAATGTGTGAAGAAATTCAGGAAGGTATTGGAAGACGTGCTGGGCTCTGGCAAGTAGGGCGCTAAGGCTGGAAATGACATCCAACAGGGAGTTGAGCAAGCTGTTTGCTTCAGAAGGTATAAGAGTCTTACAGGACAAAAAAAAAAAAAAATCATGAAATAACCAACATTGTAATCTTTTGAGCAGTGAAAACTTGGCTATTTGATTTTATTCTCTCTTGAACTTCAGAGACATCTTTGTTGCACTTTATTTAAAAAAATCCTCTTTATTAGAGTGCATGTGGCTCTGTTTTTTTTCTTTTTTTGGGGGGGGGTTGTTTTCCTTTTTGTTGTTTTTTGTTTTTCCAGAGCACATTCAATTGTACCAGTATTGTCCAAATGTAAACCAGGAACAAATGTGATCCACAATTAAAGCTCAAATCATTTTAAAAATACTTGCTTGTATCGTTGCAGTGGCGAGGGTAGAAATTTAAGAAGAGGCTCACAATAAACAATTCTTGTATGTGAAGCAATTTGAATTGATCCAGGGCTCTCCTGGGTTTGTAACATGCACACATGATCTCAATCCTCAAAAAGCCTTGGGGATGTGTAAGCTAATGGACAAGATGAAAGGTCTCTTGAAGTCTTGCAGTTAGAGAGGATGGGGACCGGGGTATTTAACCCAGATTCTGTAATCCCCAGTGTCCTTCAAAATCTACTTACGCTGTCACCTCCAACACAGTGTCTACCCTACTTATTATTTGCATATTCCCTGTTCTAAAATGTAAACTCCCCAAAGGCTGGGTCTTTCTTGTCTTGATCATTTATGTTGCTGATGGATATAGATCAGCACCTGGCAACAGTAGTTGCATAATAAATTTTTGTTGGATGAATGGCAAATGCTCCTGCAAGTCATTTGCATAGTGAATTTTCAATTTTCCAGATGAGGGCAAGGAACCCAGTGGTCATTGCTTTTTATTTTTGCTCATCAGAGTTCTGCTTCTGCCAATTAGCTGCTGGTTCTGCAGTCAACTTTTGGGCACTCACAACCACACTTCCGTCCTTCACAGATGCGCCCTGCTAATAAAGACGTGCTCCTCTGTCCCTGAAGACAATAGAGAGGACTCGAGCAGGAGAGAGGCACATGGCTGTTGTCAAGTTTTCTACTCACCTTTCTAATTAAAGCTGCAGCATAGAAATGGCACCTGATGACCCTGATTTAGGGCAGGGAGTAGCTGGGATTGGCCCAGTTCTGAGAGGTAAATGTGCAGAATCTAGCAAAGTGTGTCCTACAGGGGGCTTCAGGAATTCACTGTCAGCTGAGTGGAACAGGAAATGAGTGGGCTTGAGAGTAAGTGCACCCTGAACCTCGTGCCTCTGTCTGTCACTGTGAGGTTGGGACTTCCCTCCCATCTCTGGGTAATATCACTGATGAACCACCTTTCACAGCCCTGTGCATCTTGAAGGTCCCTCATAAACAGGAGCTGTTGTTCTTAATGGTGATCTCTTCTTCTCTGTGTATGGGAGACCCAATCCAAAGAAATCTCAGGATGGATGATGGCCCTTATCAAAGCAATGATTGGGGCCCTGGGAAGCAATAATTTCAATTTGGAGGCCTTTGAGCACTTTATAGAGCAGCCCGCTGAAATACTGGCTCCAACTGAGCTATATCTGTTTCCCGAAGGCATATTGTAAAGTTGGAAGAGGAAGCTGTGGTAAGTAGATGTAGAAACTAGTTGTGTCTATTCTGAACACATACAGATCTTTTTTCTTGGCCTCATTGTCTAAACAATGTTGTATGACAACAAGTTGCATAGCTTTTGCATTGTATTAGGTATTATAAGTAATCTAGGGATTATTTAAAGTGTACAGGGGGTCTAGCTCAGTGGTAGACCATTTGCTTAGCATACAAGAAGCCCTGGGTTCTATCACTAGCACAATAAATAAATACATAAATAAATAAATAAATAAATAAATAAATAAATAAATAAATACACAGAAGAATATTTGAGTAGGTCCTATACAAATATCATGTCATCTTATATAAGGGACTGGAGCATCCTCAGGTTTTGGTACCCAACAGGAATCCTGGAGAAAGTTCCCCTCAGATACCCAAAGACAAAGATGACCAGACAGACCACTGTGTCCTTGTCTGCCCAGCCTCAGAGTGGTCACCATCCCCCGTAGCTGCATTCTCCTTACTTTGTAAATGAAGGTCCTCAGGTTCAGGTTCCGACCCATTGCCAAGATCAGAGGATATACTTCAGACGCGGGCAGGTCACAGAGTTCCTTCATCGCAAACCAAGACTTTCCATCCTTGGGAAATGTCAGCAGGAGATGAAGAATATCTTGATCACACGTCCCAGACAAAGCCACTGCGAGGGCACTGGACAGAACCTGTTTCCAAGCACGGGGGTCAGAAGTGGCTCCACCCAGGACATTTAGCCTCAGCCGCAACCTCCTCCTCAAACATGGTCTGCCAAGAGCCCGTCCCAAAGTGCTGAAAACTCCCCACAGATACGTGCAGCCTGTTACTCAGCACGTTCCCACCCTGTGACAAAGCAACTGGACGGACAACCGTGGGAAGGAGAGGTGGGTCTGGGATCACAGTTCCCAAGGTCTCCGTCCATGATCAGTGGGCCTGTTGTCTTTGGACCTGGGGTGACCAGAAAACCTTGGCAGAGAGCAGGTTGAGAAGGAAAGAGGCCCCCCTGATAGCAGCCAGAAAACAGAGAGAGGAAGGGGCTGCACACCCCCGAGACCTAGCTTCCTCCCACTAAGTCCTGCCCCCTAAGGGCCTACCGCCTCCCACTAGCACCTCAGGCTGAGGCCCCAGCCTGCCACACGTGGACCTCAGGGGGTGCTCCGGATCTAAACCAGTGCTGAGCACAGCGCAGCCCTCTGATCTGTTTCCGACATTCTGAAGAGAGATGGTTCTGCAACTGCATACCATTCTCTGCCTTCTTATGCAACTCACCCTTGTCTGAGGGCTCAGGAGCATGGGTAAGACAGCCTGCTGCCCTCTCTCTGCGGAGCTCACCTCCAAGTGCCTGCCTGCTCCACCCCACGCTCCCCACAATGCCCTCGTATTAACCACTTGGGTCTTGTTTTTATATGTATGTATGTATATATTGTTGTTGTTGATTACTGTCATGGTCCGGATCTTCATGTATGTGAAGGTGAGCTTTGGGAAAGTGACTGGATCATGTGGACTCTGACCTCATCCATGAATAAACCCATTCATGGCTGGATGGAGTGCTGGGACACGGGACCCAGTTGAAGGAAGAGATCAGTGAGGCACGTCCTTTGTCCTTTCTGGGTGCCGTGAGTGGAGCACTTTCCTCTGGCATGCCCTTCTGCCAGGATGCTCCGGTTCACCTCAGTCCCAGAGCAATAGAATTAGCCAACCACAGACTGAAATCTCTCTCACTGTGACCCCCAAATAAGCCTTTCCTCCTCTGAGTTATTTTTGTCAGGTATTTTGTGCAGTTTCAAAAGTTGACTAATGCGGTTACCAAACTATCTTAATTTTTTTTTTTAAGTAAAAGCAAATAAACTTGGAAGAAGGCACCAAGGACCACCTGTATGGGCACCGGGTTTATTAGAATCGCATGCCGCCGTCAAAGGCTCTGAGGTACGTCTTCATTTCAGCCTGCCTTTCAGCCCCTGACCTTTGTGATGTGCCAAAACACACAGCAAAATAAGACAAAAACTGCACTTCTGGCAGTGTGTTCGCACTACCGATGGACATTCTTGCTGGGAAACATTCCAGCCACGCAGGCTTACGTGCGTGGACCCTTGGGACACGATCTGCTGTCCACTTTACAGGAGACCTGCGATAAGGCAGGGCTCATAAAATGCACATGCCATAAAATGTCAAAAAAGGAAAGGTCATTAAAAGATGGAGTATTAGTCAGGATTCCACAAAGAAACAAAACCAAGGGGGAGGGCAATGTATACGTCATCTACAAAGTAAGAACACACACAAAGATTCGTTTTAAGGAACTGGCTCATGTAATTGTGACGGATAGCCAGTCTAAATTCCATGTAGTGGGCCAGCAGGCTAAGACTCCAGCCAGTGATGGCTCAGGCCCAAAGGCCACCTAAAGACAGAATCCCCCACTCCTTGGGGACCTCAGTATCTTTTACTTTCTTTCTTTCTTTTTTTTTCTGTTGTTGTTTTTTTTTTTTTTTTTTCTGGGTTTGAACCCAAGGA
Organism: Graphiurus murinus; assembly: GCA_004027655.1. Taxonomy (NCBI): domain Eukaryota; kingdom Metazoa; phylum Chordata; class Mammalia; order Rodentia; family Gliridae; genus Graphiurus; species Graphiurus murinus. Next base: position 115,507 of record PVLC010001916.1, on the reverse strand, counting down.
GAGTCTACCTCTGAGCTACACCCCATCCTTATTTTATTTTTTATTTTGAAACAGGGTTTCGCCACATTGCTGAGGGCCTCAGTAAATTGCTGAGGCTGGCCTTGTGCCTGCAACTCTCTTGTCTCATCCTCTCAAGTACTGGGATTGCAGGCATGCACCACCATACCTAGCAAATATCTTTTCTTATAAGTCCTTCAACTGACTAGATGAGGCCCACCACATTTGGGAGGGCCATCTGCTTTATGCAAAGTTTGCTAATTAAAATGTGAATCACATCTAAAAAATTACTTCATGGGGACCTTTAGAGCGATGCTCACTCTCATACCTATATAAGAAGCCCTCTTTTACACACCTTGGCAAAGCTTCCTTAATGCCTCTGGAGGGAGCAGGCGGTTTTAGGAGCAACAGGTCTGGGTATGGTACACAAGCATCACCCTTGGCTTCAGTTAGACTGTGGCTTCTTTGGTCAGTCCTATAAAATGGGCTCCGGTATGAACTTTGCCTGGGAAGTGGGCTCGTCCAATCGCAAACCCTGACTCCACAGGAGTACCCCCTAGCTCGTGTGAGCATCCACCCCAACTGGCCGGACGACAGTCTTGCCCTGCTCACTCACTGTCCAGCGCCTCGTACAGTGGCTCCCAGGAAACACCCTACAATTTAGAATTATTTCTTTGAGTTTAGTGCCAGGGCAAAAATATGTTTTGAAGTTTGTTGTTGTTTTTTTTTTTTTTTTTTCAAAAAATTGTATTTCAAAATATATCTCTTTTACTAAGCTGGAAGGACCCATCCATGGTCTAGAAGCTTCAAATTACAATCCACAAGGGCAACAGCCCCAGTGGCATATTTGCTTGCACTCTTCTGTGCTTTTTTTTTTCATATTTTACTATTTATCTTTTTAAAACCTTATTATGCCTGTTATTCCTGTTTGAAAGGCACCTGAAGCAAGTGGAAGCTGGTGATGCATTTAAAAAAAACTGAGATAACACTGTTTTGCTTGGCTGGAAACACAACGTGTGATTCCTGTTCAAAGGACAACGGGCATCTTTCAACTTGGGCTTTGCTCAGGCCGATGCTGCAAATGATCAGAAACACGGGTGCCGGCTCCCTCCTACTTTCCTTGGCCTCCATGTTTAGCTTAGAAACGCCAAGAGGGTGACCGGGACCCAGGGCAGTTGTCTCCCTGTCCCCGGAGCCCTGCGCGCATACTCAGCTAATCCAATATCTGTCCGATTTAAAAGTGATGATGAGCTGGGTGTGGTGGCGCACACTTGTAATCTCAGTGCTTGGGAGGCTGAGACCGGAGGATCCAGGTTCTCGGCCAGCCTCAGCTACCTAGTGAGGCACTCCACAACTTAGTGAGACTGTGTTTCAAAATAAAGAATAAAAAATAGGGCTGGGGGTATAGCTCAGAGGTAGAATGCCCCTGAGTTCAATCCTCAGTACCACAAAAAAAAAAAAAGATGATGACCTCCAGCAGAGATATTTGTGGTTTTAGTGCAAATACAGAAATGTGCCAATTCCCTAGCCCAGTCAGAGTAGAGCAGGGAAGATGGTAATTTTAGACTCAGCGCAGAGAAAGTGTGAGCCAGGCGGCTGCTTGCTACCTCTTGTGACCAGGGAGGAAATGCTGACAGCCACCCATGTGACAGGACCGGGACCATGGGTGCTGCTCTGCACATCTGAGCTTTGTAAGCCAAGAAACTCAACCAGTCAATTAGGAAAACCAGGCTCTTCACCTTTCACACAGGGGCACTGGGGCTCTCTGCTCGGGAGTGGGTCTGAGCTCAGCTCTGCTGACATGATAAAGGGGCCAGCAGAGGGAACAGGAGCCTGGAGGGGAGAGCGAGGAGGCGCGGCTCCTGGAAGGACCCAAGCCACAGGGCAGTTTAAAGGAGAGGCACGCCCGGAGGCCAGTGTTGGCTGGATGGACGCCAGCTCTTACTGTGTGGCCTGAACGTCACGTAAGCATCTGTAAGCCTCAGTCCTGTGTCTGTGACAGCGATAAAAAGACAGGAAGATGCGAAAGGGTTGTTAAGAGAGTAAAAGGAGCCATGAGGCTCTCGCAAGTGCTTGTAAGTGCTCAGCAAGGACCATTATGCTGGGAAGCCTATCAGCAACACTGGCACAATTACAGCTCTGACTTCCAGGGTATTTCAAGGAAAAGATGAATAAGAATTAGACAGATGCACTGATTGGCAAAGATAATTACACTTAAGAAGGGGGAGAGAGAAAGTAAAGTTAATTCATTCCTTCTTTGTTTCTCTGCTGCTAAAGAGAGCCATCGTCACATTGGAAAAGGTAAAATCGCACGCGTAGAAGACTGTGGGCTACCATCTGCAGGCTCTCCCACTCCCAGCCCCGTGCTGTGTCTGGTGGGTGGCCTCTAGGGCAGGCAGCAGCTTCAAAATCCCCTGCCCACTGGGACAGGCACCCAGCGGCCGGCTGCAGCTCTAGAAATGGTCCACAGCCGCCACTGAGTCACCCTCTCCACGCAGCCCTCCCTGCCTCCTCAACCAGCCCCTCTCGGCTTCCAGACCTTGAGCCAGGGCCATGGTTCTGTGATCCACAGCCTGTATGAATTCACGGAGGAAATGAAAAGGACCCTAGATTTGGTGTTTAAAGCCCTCTCAGGTAGCGATGTCAACCCTGGAAGCGTTCTGATCACAGGTTATCCCACACAACCAGCCTCAAGCCACTCAAGGAAATTTGTCCAGGTTCACCAAGCTCAGGCACTTCTGCTCATGAGAAACAAGGACAGGTCTCAGAATAACTTTCCACCTGAAGGGGTCTCCCAGAAGAGAGCAGAACTCTGCGGGTACCCCTCTCCCTTTCTCCTTAAGAATCACTAGGGGTGGGAGGATCCACAAAGGATTGTGGAAAACATCCAGCTTCCAAGCAAAACACCAAGGTCATCCAAATGCTGCTCCTTTGTTTAGCATAGAAAATAAAGGAGCAGGAGACAGACTCTTTCATCATTCTTAGACCATTTGGGTCCTGATTCTTTGACCTCGTTGTTCATTTGGAAGAATAAATAGTCGGTTCCATACAAAGAGAGAAGTCACTGTTGCTGTGGATGAAAACCCAAAACATAGAAATCCATGTAGGATAGATGCTGCCCGGGACAAGGTGGGGGGGAGTCAAGCCCAGATTATAAGGGGGCAGGGTGCACCAGGACCCAGAAGCCCCTATGAGTCTATGATTTGGAGTTTTAATGGAGTGATGCTGAAGTTAAAGAGTGGAGCTCTCAAGAGAGAGGGACTTCTCATAGTGGACCAGGTTCTCTGCAGCCAGGGAAGATGGCTGAAAAAGAAATGCTGTGTATCAACCTCTCTTTGCCTCCTTTTGTTCAATCCAGCTCCCAGTCCTTTGAAGCAATGGTCGAGCTCTGTGACTCGCACCTGGGCCCAGTCTGAGAGTGTCACCTACTCAGGGAGGCTTTGTGTGACCAGCTGTCCCCACCCCTGTGCTATATGCATGTCATAGAACTTTCCAGCCTCTTCCCTTATATTGTCATCATTTATTACACAGTTACTGTGCCATCCCCTATAGAACCCTGGCTCCCGTAGAGCAGGGACTTTGAGCTCCAAATTTGAAGCCATGTCTGTGAATGGAGGAGTGAATTAAGAAAGCTTCTTGCAATTTTCCAAAAACCTGAGGACCACTTAGGCCAGCACCGCCGCAGGTCCCTAGCAACCTGAACTAAGAGTCCCATGTAGTGAATTTGTAAACTGACTAATAAAACTACTGTAAGGAAGCCCAGGAAGGAAAAGAAGAAGATACCGCGAACAGTTTGGTTCAGCTGGCTGTCAATCCAACAATCTAGAAAAACCCAGAGTCCAAAGTGCCATCTCCTCACCTGACATGAGTTTCATACCTTTAATCTGAACATACCTGTAGTTTCATGGATGTATTTAGACATCAAAGCAAACAACCTCATTTTGTAGGAGAATATCAAAAATGCAACTTTTATGTCCACCTTACCTCACTGTCCACCGATTTAGGTGACCACAATGGTCGACAGGATAGACAAAACACAGAAAATCACTGCACAACCACTCCAGGCAGCAAATCACCTTATGATGCAAACGTCTGGGAGCGTGGCTCTCTCATGAAAGAACACCAGCGACACCTGGTGGCCGGTGGCTTAAGTACACAGCAAACATCAAAACCAGCTATCTCCAGTATGTTTCAGATTTTGAATTTGGAAAGGCCCCAGAAATGGCACAGCTAGACTTCTCTTAAAACAATCCTAGGTAGCTATTCAAATCAATTATCACCACCACATTCTTTTGTTACAGGTTCCAGTGACACAGATTTCAACCGAAGCTAATCATCCGCTCTACGGAGTGAGCTAAGTAGGAGAAAATCCACCCCTGCTCCCCCCTCTCCTTACCTCTACCTTCAACCCCAATGCCTCCAGTCACAGGTGGTGCTTAGTGAACCAAATGTGATTTTTTCTTATTGAGAAATAAATACTGCATGTCTTATTATAAGTAACTTGGTGATACCATAATTTGAATTTTGCATTCCTAGCTTTTAATCGATTTCTGACCTTTGATTAATTCTTAATGAGTCTACCTATCCAGTTAGTATTTAGCCTCAATTAACCAGAACTGAGATGAAACTAAATGTGTTTGGGGACCCAGTTGATTGTCAATTGAAACGTTCAGTGGTGAGCCAGTTTCATGGTTCTCTGTAGAAGAAGGTAAAGCCCCAGCCAACAGGTGTGCTGACAGGATGGCTCAGAGCACCTGCTGAGGGTGCAGTGATATCTGTACGTGTTTCCTCCTCCATGGTGTGACACATCCCAGGCCCTGTGCTACTCCTTCTCCATTTGTTGCCACAGCTCCTTAATTGACTTATCACTTTTTGGTCACCTTGAAGATGACACAGCCATGTGCTCCCCCAAATCACTACCACAGCATACAGGTAGATTGTACAGTTACCCCTCACTTAAAGGACATCACAGTAGACATCTAAAATTAGCTTAAAAAGCATTTTTAAGCTTATTTGGGGTTTGGCTATCTTTTAGTTCTGTAATAGTTATGGAATCAAGTAGACACACACACACACAAACACACACACACACACACACACCTCAGGGTGTCAAGCACCAGGATTAGGAATTGCCAGCATAAATATCATCACCAGTTTACCAGTTTTATCCACCTTTCTAAATCCAAAGGAAGACAACGTTATGAAATTAAAGACTCCCAGCCGCAGTGACATCCCTTGGCTCCTTGTTGGTTCCCATTTCCTTTCTGCCTTGCAGCATCTCATCCCCCAGCCATAGGAGGAGAAGGAGGGAGAAATAAGAAGACATCGCTCCAACAGCCTGTGCCCACTGGAGCAGTCCTCCAAGAAGCAGCACCATACCTTTGAGTGAGAAACGTTGGCTTCTAAGATACTGTGGATGGTTTCATCTGAGATGTGGACAGAAGATCGAAGCTCTTCAGTTAACTTGGTGATGTTTGTCATCAAATCTTTTACTTTCACATCTGAAAAATAAGCAAAAGGAAGAAAATTTGTGCTATATATTCACATTCCAACTGACTGTGAAAACAAAGTTTGATATTTCAACAAGCACAGATTGTTTCTTTCACAATATCTAGCTCAGAGCAGACACTAAGTAAAGTTATACGTTCTTCTTATACGGTCAACTAAGATTATTTCTACTATGAGCAAACCAAAGCCCTGGGATATGTGGTATTATATGGTCACTGGTTTATTTGCCCTAAGACCTGTGTATTTTAGGATTTACTTTAGGAAGAGCTTTTTCTTAGGAAACCCACTTCTCCACATATATCTATTTATTTCAAGTTTTTAAAAGAGCAGTATCACTAAACAACTTGCTGGAGTTCTTCAATCTTGGCATGTTGATGTTGCAAGAAGATTTATGCATTGTATATATGGAGAAGACAAGAAAACAGAAACCTGTGGGTATCAAAGGATTGTCCAAGGAGACAGAGCCAGAGTAGCATCCAAACCACAGATGTTTCTCTTCCTCCTTCTGCTTGATTTTTGGTATCCCAGGATTTTAGAATTTTCCTTCTACTCCTCCAGTCAAGTTCTAAATTGTTATTCATCATATACAGCAAACTTTTCCGTTTTTATGTTTTATTTTGAGTGAAGCTCTATCTAATTTTTACCTCAGAAAACCATATACTCACTCTCAGTGACCATGAAATTGCTAAGGAAAATCATAAAGGAATTTCTTGATAACCAAGTCTTCTCGAGGCTTTTGGCCAACCTAAAATGGCAGAAAAATAAAACTAAATTAGGCAAGATAAGATACCAGAAACAATGCTGGAGTGATTCATACTGCCTAAGTTCCCTGGAGAGAGGCTGGATAACAGGATCACATTTCCATAAGATTCCTGTGATAATTAGACACACAATGTGGCCTAATGCAATCTCTATGTGAATATCCATTAATACCAACACGGCAATTATTTCCTTCCTGGAGGCCCTGCCAAGCAAGATGATTCAGGGGAATAAAGATGTATAATCAATGGCTTTTCACAAATGGGAAGAGACTAGATGGAATGGATCCTAGGATGTCGGAGAAACTAGGATAGCAAGAGTCAGATGAACATCTTTCTGTGATTAAGTCATCTGCAAAATTCAAAGCCCCTAATTTCCTCTTCGGTTGGTTTACACTTTTAGAACACTGAGGAAAATTAATCAAATCTGAAGTCTCTGGAAAATATTTGGCTGCCCATATATTCATATTTAATGCCATATTGTAATTTTGGATTATGACAGTTTGTTGTAATATCTTGATCGCCAATAAAGTCAGCCATATGGCTAATGGCACTCTTACATTTTACTGCTTAAAAACTTAGCCGTGGAAAACCTTGATGTTATTTAGAAAAATGTATACAATAATATGCATTTTAATAATACATGGTAAAGGCTGTTATATGAAATTTATAGTTTCAGAATGCCAGACAAGTCCTCTATGCAGAAAATGCAGGAAAAGGTACGTGGTCGGCGCGGGTGCCTACATGCGCATGCTCCGCTGAGCTGCTTCCAGAGGGGGCTGGCACGTGCAGTCCTGGGCAGTGGCAGCTTCCAAGTTGTTCTGGAAACTTTCCATTGCGCTGGAAAGGTTCCTGGTAAGACTTTCACAGTTTAGCTGATTAGGTGAGGACCATATCTCTTGCATTTCCTAGAAAACATAGTGATAAAAGTCAGAAACATATACATTGTATGAACGGAAGTCTGGTTTCCAGGTAAATACGTGCCCTCGGGAAGGGCCATATGCATTGTACTCTTTTTTGTTTTGTTTTCAGTAATCTTGGGAAACAGAATGAACAGTCTTGGCCAACTGCTTCTGTGCTTTACAGAGCAGTAGACAGAGCTCAGCCAGGAACTCGGGGAGCACAGTTTCCTCCTGGCTCCGCCATGAAAGGAAGCAACAAGATGGCGTGCTCCTCAGTACCTGGCAGAAAACAGGCCATAGCCTCTCAAGCGAACAGGCACTTAAATCCCAGAGCTCAGTTCTCAGGAGTTCATGCCACTGCACTGCAAAAAATAAACAATCCAATTTAAAAAAATAAATAAATAAAGACAGAGGACCTGAATAGATATGTCTTTGCAGAAGACACGGAAGTGGTCACAAGGCACATGAAAGGGTTCTTAGCATCATTATTCACCAGGAAAGTGCAAATAAAACTCTCAGTGAGATATCACCTCACTTTTCTAAGGAGGACTGTTATCAGAAAAGCAAAAAAGCAAGAGAGAATAAGTGCTGATGAGTGTGTGAAGAAGAGGGAACCCCCACACGTAGTTAGTGCCAACGAAAAATAGCACAGACATTATGGAAAAGACTATGTTGGTTCCTCAAAAAATTAAAATTAAAACACTGTAATGCACATGATGTACTTCCACAAACATATCAAAGCCAATCACTAAACTGAACTTGAGAAGGAGGGAGGGGGAGCAATGGGGCGGGAACTGGAGAAGGGTTAAATGAGAGATGTGTGCATGTATGATGCTACCCACATGTATATAACAAAGATGTATGATTGCAATTCACCAATGAAAAAAAATAAAATAAAATCAGAAATATAGTATCATCCAGCAATACCGCTTCTGGGTATGCCAAAATGAAATCAGATTTCAAAAGGATACTTCCATTCTCACCCACTGAAGCATTACTCACAACAACAAGATAGGAAATCAATCTAAGCACCCACGGGTGGATGAATGAAGGAAATAAAAAAAATGTCTGCACACACGCACACACACACACATACACACACACCTACACACACTGGAATATTATTCACCTACAAAAAGAAGGAAATCAGGACATTTGCAACAACATGGATGCAATTACAAGCAATGCTAAGTAAAATTAAACCAGTCACAAAAAACACAAAGCTGCATTTGGACAACTCTGTGTCAGGAACATCAGGGGACCTCAACAGGAGCAGCCCGAGAGCCGCACTGCCAGTCTGCTGCCTGAGGGTCTGAGAGGCAATGGCTGACTCAAGCCAATCTCTTCCTTCTTTCTCCAGGCAGGACTCAGAACACACCACCTTCTCTCCTGTCTTCACTGAGAGTTCCACTGTCTGCCTAACCTTGGACACACAGTCTCCTCTACTTCCTCGCCACTCCCTGGCCTTGAGCACAGGTGTGCAGAACCACTAGACAGGCAGCAGTCATGGGTGTACACCTGCATGGCGGGAGATGTGCAGGTCCAAGCCCAAGGCTCCAGTCCAAGTGTCCATTTCTAATGACATCAAAGAAGTCCCTGCAACTGCCTAACTCTGTCCTTATCCCTGGCTGTGGAGCTCTCAAAACTCCCCCAGTTCTCTCATCAAACAGGCCTGATAGCCTCCCTCCTCCATAGAGATCCCTCTTAATAGCACGCTCGTGCCCAGAGACAACCAGTCAGAACAGTAAGTACAAATGTGTGTCTCCTTAGGCGCCAACTCACTTCTGAAAACATAAGCTGAAGCCGGGAGTGGTGGCGCACGCTTGTAATCCAAGCATTTGGGAGGCTGAGACCGGAGGATCCGGGTTCGAGGTCAGCCTCAGCTACCTAGTGAGGCACTCTGCAACTTAGTGAGACCCTGTTTCAAAATAAAGAATGAAAAATAGGGCTGGGGTGTAGCTCAGAGGTAGAATACCCCTGAGTTCAATCCCCAGTAACACACACACACACACACACACACACACACACACAAAAAAAAAAACCATAAGTTGAATTAAATCCATCTCCTAGGGGCTCTGTCCATGGAAGATTCCTTCACAGAACAGAACCTCTAATTCATAACTTTTAACTACATGCAAATTATATTAAATCCAACATATGTATTTATATAAATAGATTATAGATTAGATAGATTAAAAGATAGATAGGTTTTAGATAGAGAGATAGATAGGTGGGTGGGTGGGTAGATAAGTAATAGATAGAGGATAGATAATATGATAGATAATAGATTATAAATAGATAATAGATAGATATAACATCCCTGCTATGGATAACATTTTTAAATTTAACAAAAATAATAGCTTTGATATGGTGAGGATTATAAAGGAGAAAATACACTACTTCTCTCCTGAGCACTAATAACTAATGTAAGAAGAGTTCCCACTTCATCAACACAGGTGTATGTATTAGACTCCAGTAAGAAGTATCAAAAACAAAGGCTGAGACTGATGCTCGTTAGGCTATACCTTTGGGACAGTGTAAAACCAACCCATGAAACAGGCAGCACACATCAAACTGTCATTCTCTAGGACTTATATGATGCAGGAACTAGTCAGGTAAGGGGACGGAAGTGGGTCCATAGGTCTAGATTTGGAGAGCTGGTCAGAAGCTCTCAGTTCATCATGGAGTTCCAAGCCATATTCTTCCATTTGGCATATCCAAAAAGTGTTGAGACATGCAGGGTACTGCTGTCAGTTTTGAAACTTAGTTTCTGGTCTCTACTTAATGTCTGAGTGCTACTTTCTACAGCTGGGAACAAGGAGTGGCAGAGGGAAAGGAGCTGACATGTTAAACTTGATCAGAATGATTAAATCAGTGGGAACTTTTATTTCCAAAGGGGATTCCATATCAGTACTGAGCAAACCATGTGTCAAAATAATCAGATATTGAAAAACTAAAATCAGCACTGTCAATTTTGCCTGCCTCTGTTGGACATAGGAGACTTCACATCCCAAACCCTGGAAAAGATGTTTATTCCTAAAAGTCTCACACACTCGAGAATCCCTTGAACCACAGAGTCATACTAAAAGCTTTGCATCCTGAAACAAACCACAACCTACTTTTGTCATCAAAGGCAGGAACGTCTGTTCTTTATCAAAGCCAACTTGTTACCAGCCAGAATTATCAGCAATTCTATAATAATTTGAACTATAAATACAATTTATGCATCAGTTGTTTCAAAAGTTGGAGTGTCTTGCCTGCTTTATTATCACAAACTTCTCTCAGTATTCAAAAACCATGACATTTTCTTTCTTTATCCATGTTTTCCTTACCCCAAATGGTTGGGATCAGAATTGTTTTGGATATTGAATATTTTGGAATTTGGGAATATTTGTACATACATAATGAGATATCTTGGAGATGAGACCCAAATCTAAACACAAAATTCATCTGTGGTTCACGTACACCTCATACACTTAGCCTGAAGGCAATGTTATACAATATCCTACAGCATCTGTGTTTTGACTATAACTGTCATATGTGGTCAGGTATGGAATTTTCCACCTGTGCTGTCATTTCGTCACTCAAAGCTTTGGAATTCAGAGTGTTTTGGATTTAGAATTTTCAGATTAGGATGCTCGACCTGTACCTGACAAAGATCCACCCAATCTGAAAATAAAACTGATGATCTAAGCAAATCAAAGAAAATATGAAAAAATGCAGGGGCTACAGAGGCAGTTATCTCTGGGGACTCCTCCAGCTTCCTGCTCAAGACCTCCAAAAGTGGAGGATGTAGGTTCTGGATCAGCAGGTCTCAATTTACCCTCACACTTCCACAGAGCCTTTTATACCCTGAGCATGGGGTGGAGTTTAGCACGGCCATTTCAGGCCCTCTCAGCGTCATCTCCCTGTCTGCTTTCTGAGCTAATCCAACACTTGCTGAACATATAATTGAATAGAATCACTGTACCACAAGAGCAATAACAACTTTCAGAAGAAAGGCTGGTCTTCATTCCGTGGACAGAAGAGTATCACCCTTATACAAGCTGCCCAGGTGGGCTAGGCCAGCCTTGGCCCCCACTGTCATTGATTCCAAGCAAGAGAGTAGCCCCAGGCAAAAACTGTGTCCTCTGATTCAATAGTAGTTGGAGCTCCTGAGGAATTCTTGAGCACTTGTGCAAATTAATAAAATGGAAACTCCTATGCTTGTTCCCACTCAGCTATCAGTTCTTAGAACTTTAGCACTAGTGAGGGGCTAGTGAATGTTTAAACACTGGCTCTTAGGAAATAAATAAACAAATAATACATGAGTAATCGGATCTGTAGCCCTTACCAATCCCCATGGTGTAAACACTCCCACACTGCCAACATGACATCAGTGAGCACAGAGTTGGGAGGAGTGTTCAGCAGCAGCACGGGACCGTGTAGTAATCCCATCAGGTGGGCGCCACTGTGCATACCAGGAGGATGCAGAACAGCGAAGCATGCTTAAAATATTTGAGGTTGGTGAGCCTTGAGGGGAAATACTAATTTCATTTTTAACCTAATGTGTTTAATCCTACATTCATATAATTTTATCATCAATAATGTCAGTGTTAAATAACTCCCTTGCCAGTCCCTGAGGTTTTAGAAAGCGGCTCACACAGCTCAGTGCCAGTCAACCTCTGCACAGCGACAGTGAGCCCAGGGGCAGGAGGGTGAGCACTCCTCTTGCAAGCTGCATCTCCACCATGACAGTGCATGGCGTCGGGGCTCGGAATGCAAGGATCAAGCAGCAAGCTTGGAATGCTGCAGCTGCCTGGCATGGCCCGCAGTAACAAACATGAAATTCTCGCCGGGCGTGGTGGCACACGCTTGTAATCCCAGCATTCGGGAGGCTGAGACCGGAGGATCCGGGTTCGCGGCCAGCCTCAGCTACCTAGTGAGGCACTCCGCAACTTAGTGAGACTCGGTTTCAAAATAAAGAATAAAAAATAGGGCTGGGGGTGTGTCTCAGAGGTAGAATGCCCCTGAGTTCAATCCCCAGTACCGGAAAAAAAAAAAAAAAAAAAAGAAATTCTCTGAAATATAAAGGTGACAAACCTGGAAGTGGTGGTGTGCCAAAGTGACCCCTTGCATGGCAGATAAAATGAGACTCCTCATTCCACCCTGCTCACAACTCAGAGCTGCACACAAAACATCCTTAGTCAAGGAAGGATTTTCTGTCAGGGGAAACAGAAAGATGTGGTTAGTAATTAGGCTGAACTATCCAGCCTCATAGAATCATTTTTAAGTATTCCAAATGATGCAAATTCTTAGAATTTCTTAAATCATCAAGATGAACGCTCAGATGATGAGAGCAAGGCTGTGCCTTTAATTTTTTGTTTCTATTAGACACACAGTAATTGTGCATATTTGTGGGGTACAACAGCAGGTGTCAATACATGCATACCGTGTGTAAGGATCGGATCAGGGTATTGACATATCTATCATCTCAGGCATTTATCACTTCTTTGTATCGAGAACATTCAAAATTTTCTCTATTAGGTATTTTGCAGACTTCCATTAACTGTAGTCGACCACAATTATCTTACTGTGCTACATAACATTAGACATCATTCCTCCTGTCCATCTGCACTTCTGTACTGATTAACCTTCCTTTCTCTTTACCTCTCTCCTCTCTTCCCTCTTTAGCCTCTGGTAAATACTATTCTGCTCTGTACCTCTATAAGATCAACATATTAGCTTCCATATATAGGTGAGATCATGCCGTGTTTAACTTTCTGTGCCTGAGGCATTTCACACAATATAATGTTCTCCAGTTTCATCTACATTGCTGCAAATGACAGCTCATTATTTTTAATGGCTGAATAACATTCTATTGTGTATACATACCACGTTTCTTTATTAACTAAGTCTGTGCTTTTTGAGGTCCAACACAATTAAATATTCTGTTTTTCTGAGCTGAAGTGATTGTGAAAAAGTCAATTTCCTTCCTCTAGCTCCAAAACTGTATTTCTTATAGGTGGGTAACCCATCCACCTGTTTACCAAGGACAGTCTTGGTTCTCCCTTACTGTCTTGGCATAGCTATCAACAGTGCCTTCTTTTATCCTTTAAAGTACCTCAGTTGCGCTGGGTGTGGTGGCGCATGCTTGTAATCCCAGCATTTGGAAGGCTGAGATCGGAGGATCCGTGTTGCGGCCAGCCTCAGCTACCTAGTGAGGCACTCGACAACTTAGTGAGACTCGGTTTAAAAATAAAGAATAAAAAATAGGGCTGGGGGTGTAGCTCGGAGGTAGAATGCCCCTGAGTTCAATCCCCAGTACCGCAAAAAAAAAAAAAAAGTACCTCAGTTGGAAAAATAAATTACATACACAATCTATGCATGGGCCTCCCAACCCTCTCTGCCTCACAGGTCACATATGGAAGCCATCTAAGACACTCCCCTGCTTTAAACTTTATGGCCATCTACTCCACACTGCTCCTAATAGCTCTGGATTTGATACCTTCATCCAGCACTACAAGTCACAGTCAGTAGATTGCCAGACTCCTAACAGGTCTCTTCATTAATTTTAAAGAAAATTTTAAACATATGTGACAGAGTGGTCTGCTTTCCAGAGCACCCCACCTTGATGCCGTGTTTTCTTGTCTCATTAATCATATTTCACCAATTTTGAAGATAGTTCTCCTTACTATAGAAAATATAAAAGGTGTCTTTTAAGTAACTTCTTACTAAAATGTGGAATGAGGGCCCAACATTTTTTTTAACATAAAAGGACCCTTTGCCTTAGGAAAAACATAAAGCATTAGAAAAACATAAAGGATGAAGAAATTATACTCTTGAAAGCTAAGAGAGCACAGAATTCACATGAAAAATCTAGCATGCGCATTAGACAAACCATAGGGGCTTTTGTTCCTTCCATGTACCATGAAAAAGTGGACCCCACGGTGGGCCAGCCTGACATTGCTGCAAGGTTACATCAGATCTGGGATGATGTGGTTACAGGAAGAAGTGCCAGACTGCCTGCCCATCCAATTCCCATCTGCCCCTGGATCCAAAGCTGTCACACAGTCCACCCTCAAGGACTCCCCACAAGGACACTTGATGAGGGTCTTGACACTAGCAAGAGCACAGCCTGAGCCTGAGTCCTTCTACCTTCGGGGGACCCTCTTTTTCCACCTCCCTTTGCTTCCTCAATGCCCTAGCTCTGGTGCCTCTTGTCTTGAGGTCACATCCAGACACCTGCTCTGGATTTGCAGATATGCCAGCTCTCTCCAGACCTCTCCACACTGCTCCTCAAGTTCTGAGGATGCCCATGTTTTTCCTCAAATGTAGAGGGTCTCTGACATTGAATTCTCCATCATTCCGAAGCCCTGGGCAACTGGCTCACACTTGTTGGACCTCAGTTTCCAATTTGTGAAACTACAAGATTAAAGTCAATGCCTACTGAGGTTTCTTCTGTTTCCATGAGCCTAGTTGGCTCTCATGCAATCATTGTTGGTGTATTTACATCCACAAGGAGGAGAAAATAATAACTTCTGCAAAGAGTCACTGAAATCAACTCTGAGACATAGCAAAAAAAGACTTCATTTTCAATAATGATATTAACAGATCTGAAGGTATTTCTATTGTGTGATGGCAGAGCTATTTACTTATTTTGGTCTGTCCTGACTTATGCATTCTTCACTGGTTGGCCCCTCTACCTTTTCTACATCTCTTGCTTGCCCTCCTTCTCTACAAAGTGGGGTGGCAGTTTAAATGATAGTCATGCTTGAGTTTTCTTGAAATGAAATACAAAACTGAAAATTAATTTTCTGTTCCTAACATCATTCCAAGTATGCTATATTAATTTAGCAGCTGCAATGCAGAATGGTAAAATAAACACAAATGCAGATATTACGGAACATTTAATTCACTTAAAATCATTACTTTAGCTAACTGTGAAATGTCAAAATAATTATGCCTTCAAATATGGCTGAATTCGAGATGCCATAAAAGCAGTCACGAATCAAAAGTTTTATTCAAATTTTGCCCAAACATGCTTCCATATGCTAAACTTAGTGAGCTTCCTATTGTGTACTTATATATGTAACACTTTGTAGTTGGTAACACTGCCAATGTTCCTAACATCTTCCAAATTGAAATAAAGACTTTAAGTTTCACAATGGAATTTTACTCAGCCATAAAGAAGAACAAAATCATGTTATTTGCAGGGAAATGGATGCAACTGGAAAACATTATGTTAAGTGAGATTAGTCAGTCACAAAAAGTAAAAAAGCATATGTTCTCCCTAATATGTGAATGCTAGGGAGAAGATGGGGCATAAGAGGGACTCCAGATGAAAAAGGAGAAACCCTAGATAAGCAAAGAAGTTGACTTAACTGAAGGTAATGGATGGAAGGGTGGGGGTCACCCTAATGCACATGATGTACTTTCACAAATATATCAAAGTCAATCACTAAACTGAACTTGAGAAGGAGGGAGGGTGAGGGAGTGGGGTGGGAATTGAGGAAGGGGTTAAATAAGAAATGTGTGCATATATACCTTTATCAGCTTGTACCTAACAAAGATGTATGATTACAATGCACCAATTAAAAAAAAAAAAAGAAGGCAATGAAGTATAGTAAAAAAATAAATAAAATAGCAAGATGAGCAAACAGAGGTTGATTTTTTAAACTACCTTATTGCCAGACATAGGAGAGAAAACATAGACAAAGTCTGAGTATTCATCCTCTGCTAAGACAAAGGGATGAAGAGTTGTTAAGAGCTGGGGTAGGATACTCATAGCCATCTGTGTTTGCAGATTGTCCTTACCTAAAAGAACGTTTAACTTTCTCCTACATGCATGATAGAGGGTTATTTTGCAATTTGGAGCAAGAAAACTGAAATTAGGCTTCTATCCTCACATTGAGAGATAAGGGATATACCTTCCTCAATTATTATATTCAACAAGAGGTTTCCAGGTCTTTAAGAAAACATTTCCTGGTTTGTAAAACTGGCTGAAGGCTGTGAGAAATTTGCATACATTTCAAGAGGGCCAGAGATAGTGCTTACAATTACAAAGTTTCTAAAGTAAAAATATTTTTAGAAGGGGGGAGGGGAGGGAGTCCAGGCAGAAAGAAGTCTGTTTAAATTTTAGGCAAGCCAAAGGAAATTTTAAAGCCATTCTGGTCAATGCCTATAAAATTGCCTGCACATACAAAGAATTCAATAAAAAATTACTAGAAGAGAAATGTGATTTTAAATGTGATAAGTTTTAAAAGGAAGATATCAGTCCATAAGGTATTTATTCAGAAAAATATTGAAGCATTTCTTGGTAATTTAAGGTTTAAACTCTGAGGAAAGGAAAATCTGGATCTTCAAATGATCTAAAGCTATTTTAAACTGAGAGATAGCAGGGAAAAATGTTAGCATAAAAGTGGCAGTCTGCTTAATAGTTTCATTTCATTTCATAATTAAAACTTTTAATCACTATTAATTTAAATTGAAGTTGAACCAATAATATAAGTCAAATGGCTCTGCTATATGCTTAGTCAAATGAACTTTTGTCTTTTTATAATTATTAGAAATAATTAGAATTTAGGTCATTTCTTTAGGATTTGTCCATATACCAAATGATTTATAAATGTGACAGTGTCTCCACTTTCGTTTTGCATCATTATTTAAAGTTCACGAGCCAGGAATGGTGGCTCATGTCTATAATCCCAGTACTTGGGAGGCTGAGACAGGAGGACCGCAGGTTTGAGGACAGCCTCAGCAAGCAGTGAGACTCTCATTAACCTAGTGAGACCCTATTTCCAAATAAGAAATATAATAAAGCTGGAGTTGTAGTTCAGAGATAGGATGTACCTGGTTCAATCCTCAGTACCAAAAAACAACAACAAGAAAAATTCACTTTGTGTGCCTCTATGGAAAGTAACTCATGATTAATGATTATTCTCAGAAAAAAATATATCTACCTATGAAAAATACAATTTAAGTGGAAATTAAAATGTCTAAAGTATAAATTTATTTTATTTTAGTAAGTTACACTGAGTACTATAAGCACTCTAATTTTCTGAATAAATACCTAATGGATTGAAATATTTTAGTTAATTTTTCTGCAAAGCAGACTTGCCTTATAAATAATCAATGTTATGGCAGAACACACACCTTAAAAACATCAAAAAGCCCAGTAAAAATTGTTGATGTAAAAAAAAAAAATTAACCCCTCCATGGCAGACAGTTGGGGTGTCATTCACCTCAGCCACGCCCACTTCCACCCTCCACTCCTCACTCCTCGACCACGCTTCTTAGCTCAAAAGATTTATCAATTCTTGGGTTCAAAGCGTGGAGCTAGCCATCATAAAGAACTAAGCCTGTCTGAGACATGCCCTAAAGTAGCAGTTTCCACTTTTGAAAACTGTACCCTGAGAGGTGGTTTTCCCAGTGGCACACTCAGAGCCCTACCCTCAGCCTGCACCAGAACCGGAAGATGAAACAGAAGAAGGTCCGGAACCCGGAGAGGAGACCCGCATGTGCCAGGCACCTGCCCCTGCAAGGTTCGGGATGGCTTATATGCGCTGCCTCGCGCTGTCAGTCCTCTCAAGGGCTCCTGGAAGCCGGTGCCACCCGCTCTCCCTGGGACAATGACAGGGTGGTCCGCGAGAGGCACGCAGCACGCTACAGGAGGCCGGGAACTCTGCTTGCAGGGTCTCCAGCACTTGACACTTGGGGCGCACCACTTGTGTTGACTTCACTTCCTGTGGGTGCAGAGTTTGATTCTCTGCCTGAAGACAGGGGAGGGGGGATCTTGAGGAAAGCCTTGCAGACCTGGTAGTGCATGTAGTCAGGCTCCTCCTGGCCTCCTGAGAAGGCAGGCGTGAAGACTAGGGACCTCAACCTTGGGGTGCTGGGTCTGGCTCACTGCAGCACTCACTCAGCGATGAGCCACCCCACCCCTCAGCTGAATGTCCACCATGTCTATGTAGGGGATCTTTCTAGAACTGAGGAACACACGGTGACCATGCAAACACATCTTCCTAGTACTCAGGTTTCACCTGATGTGTCCCCCACCCAGGAATGTGTCCCCAAAGCCCCCTCTTCTCCTCTGGCCTCAGCCTCACCCACATTACCTACTTGAGCTTCTTCCTGCAACTTACAAGTTCCAGAATTTATCTCATTTGTTTGAGTTTGGTTTTTTAAAATGTATTTGGCATGCTAGTTCCTGCCTGAGGTTCATTTCTCCAAAGTAGATGCTCTTCTGCACACCTGGCTCCTGGCCTCAGCCACCCACACCTAACCGGGAGTCGACCTGGGGCCACTGACTCTTCCTAGCTAATGGCAGACTTTGGGCATGTGACTATGGTTCTCCTCTCTGGGAAAACCAGTCTCCTCTCTCTTACAACATCCTCCACAGCCCCAGTTTGCTCCATTATACAAAATTATACCAGAGCCTCTGAACAGCCTGCAACTACTTCTTATGGCTGAACATTCCCACATTAATAGAATGCACATTCAGGAATCCTGGTGAACCAAGAGATGTGCACATGAGGGCCCTTGGAATTATTCACTCATTCATTCATTCCACAAGCATTAATGAATGGATCGGCATCCCTTACGTGCTAATCCCCACATGCCAAGTTTACAATGGTCAATAGACAGACACAGCCCTTAGAATCAGCAGAGTGACACAGTCGGAACAGCACACACTGGTCAGCGCCTTAGCTGAGAAGTTAGGCCTTGGTGGGGGAGTCCAGGTGAGAACACCTGAGTCCAGATAGGGAAGGTCGAAGAAAGCTTCCTAAAGGAAATAACACCTAATCTAAGAAAAATAACAGATTAGCAATCTAAGCAATAGTAATGACCTACTAATAAAATTAGAGTGAGCATATGATATGAAATGAACAGGGCCCGCCATGGTGGAGCTGCATGCAGGAATGGGGGTGAAAGCCCACTCACTCAGTCTTTCTTTCATTCCTCTCTGCTCCTCTTGGTCTGATCAGATTTTTCTCCCTGTCTTTCATGTTTTCATCTCAGCAGCCCTTGCTGCCATTGTCACCTCAGAGTCCCCAGCCCTGACAGCCTCCTGAGAGCAGTGTGTGCATATGTGAGATTACTTAATGAGCAGTGGTCCATTCCACCAACTCAGGTATTCACTACAACCTCATGCTTACACATTGGAGAAAGCCCTAAAATAACCTAATTCTATAGAAGGCTGCTCACAGTACTCTCCTTCAACTGTAACATTAAAAGGAAATGTGTAGTCCTGAATTTGTCAGGTATGATCCTGGTAAATGAATTAACTTATTTAAGACATAAACCCTCACTATTGCTAGGCACTATGCTGAGTATTAGGGAGACACAGAATTTAATAAGAAATTAACTGGTGCCGGGCGTGGTGGCGCACGCTTGTAATCCCAGCATTTGGGAGGCTGAGACCGGAGGATCCGGGTTCGCGGCCAGCTTCAGCTACCTAGTGAGGCACTCCGAAACTTAGTGAGACTCAGTTTCAAAATAAAGAATAAAAAATAGGGCTGGGGGTGTAGCTTGGAGGTAGAATGTCCCTGAGTTCAACCCCCAGCACCACAAAAAAAAAAAAGAAATTAACTGGTCTTGCTCACAGGCTACTGACGACTACAGGAAAGAAAGTACCAGAAACAAAAATGCAAGCAGTAAGAGCCAGAGCTGGAGGTCACTGCAGGACCACCCAGCTCACACTGGGGACACATTCACAAAGATGGTTATGACCTGGTTGCTGCCTGCAGAAAAACATTGACTGTAGCAGAAGAGGGAGAGGTATGCAACAAGAGCATAAAGTATTGCCTTTGACAGTTGTCTTCTTAAAGTCCTTGCCAGCAAAGGAGGTGGGGGGGGCAGTCATTCTAGACTAGATGCCCCAACTGTAGGATACAGAGCACAGCTGATGTTTAGATCAAAGAGACAGGGGAAGCCCATTCCATGAGCAAAGACACAGAGACCAGAAAGCTCAGCACAGAATCAGGAAGGAGCTATCCAATTTGGTTGGGGAAGGGATGAACAGGGTTGAAGAAGGTGGGCAAGAGCCCTCAGGGCCTGGTATCCACAGTAAAAAGGCCAGTCTTCCTCCTAACAGAAACTCAGGGGCAATCTGCTCATTGCTCGAGCCAGCTCTGAACACTGGCACCCGCAATTATCAAGCACTTCTTACATAAGCAGCCCACCTGCAAAGATGATGATCACATGCAAAACCATCATCGTCACTTTCTGCAGCATCTTGATGGCTTCTGAGGGCTTCTCCAGCTGCTGGAAAACTTGGCATAATTCAACAACACTTGGGAAAAACAGACAAAGGTATTAAAGGGTAAAAATCTACAGCACATTTAGCATTGCTACAGTGTAGTAGGTAAGGTCATAACACAAGTAGGAACTGTCTTCTCCCCTCAACCACATCTACTTTACAGGAACACAAGAACAGCACAGGTAACACAGTCTGCATGGACCTCCAGGATACTTTGCTTCCTTCCTTGGTTCAAAGCACTGATTTAAGTGTCAATAAACTTGTTATTTGCTTTCTTTTATTGTTCCATTCTCTTGAAACACAGCTAAATGATTGAAGGGTGTCAAAATACGAAGGCAGCCTTGCAGCAATGTTATGGTTAGGTCAGAATATCCCTTGAAGAGCTCATTTCTTAATGTTTAGATCTGATATTATTAAGTCTCGAGGGTCGCAATCACATTAGTAGATAAATCCATTGATGAATGTGTTGGGTGACTAGAGAAAGTGGGTCCCTGGGGATCCATTGATGAATGTATTGGGTGACTAGAGAAAGTGGGTCCCTGGGGAGGGGGTCTGTGATTTTTGTCTTTGAATCCCCTTGCTCCCTGTTCCCTTGCTTCCAGCCTCCTCGGTGTGCAAGCAGAGCCTAGCTCTCTCCCTCTCTCTGCTTCCTGCCACCATATCCGGAGCTCCAACGACCCCAGCCTCACATCCACTGAACTTCAAAATCTCCAAAAACTAATCAAATAAATCTTCCTTCCTCTAAGTTGTGTGGTCAGTTGTTTGGGATGAGAGCAGTGAATATCTTGACCAAGATAAACACCATGGATGGAACCACAGGACCTTATGTGAAGTGAAATAAATCAGGGGCAGAAAGACCAAGACCACATGTTCTCACTCATACGATCTCATAGAAGTTGGAAGTAGAATAGTTCCCAGAGACTGAGGAGCATAGGGGGTAGGGGGATGGGGAAGTTTGGTCAGTAAGAATAAGGTTACAGTTAGATAGAAGTAAGAAGGATTTTGAATGCTCTCACCACAAAGAAAGGATAAGCATTTGAGGGGGTATGGATTAATCATTAGACATATATATATATATATATATATATATATATATATATACATATACACATATATATGTGTGTGTGTATGTATATGATCTCATGTATAATTATATCAATCCAAAAATAAAATAATAAATCCTAAAAACATGCTGATATATAGATCTTAGGTATAAATTTTCTCTGTGGAGAGCTGAAAACTCTGAGCTGAAATCCTCAACTCTGAGAGTGGAGGAGAACAAGGGTTGCCAAGACCACCTCCCTTCAAAGGAAAATTCCAAGCAGAACATTCAAGTCAAGCAGTGTGGCTTGGACTCTGAGGCAATGAGAAGATGAGATGGCAGATCTGGACACAAGCACTCAAATTTCAAGACAGTGCTAGTTCCTGTGTCCAAGACATGCCTGTTTCACTAAGGACAACTTTGCAAGCTCTAAAACATGATTGAATTCAAGATTCAGCTCTGTAGCAACAGAACTACCAGAAAATAAGTCGGCTTGTCTGGTAATAAATGAGCAAGGGTTCAGATTGCATCTCTAATCTCCATGTAGGGATAAGAGAGAGCAGAACAGGAACCACAGAACCTCCAAACAGTCTTGTCACACAGACAAAGGATGGATGGGTAAAGCACAGCACTTCTGGGGCTCTGCACACCAAGCAGAGCAAATTCTCCAACCTAAGGTAACAGGGTCTTTGCAGAACATGGAAGCTAGTAAGACTCAGGTTCTCAAGAACTCATTTCCTTTCACTAACATTGAGGGAATGGAGGGCTTAGAGGCAGACCAACCAGTTAGAACTGGGTTGACTCTAAAGACAGCAGAAACTACCAACTACCTGGACCTTTTCTGTGGTTCACTACAACTGCAAGTTTGATTTTCTGTGTGAAGTGAGCAAATTCATATTCTTGGCTACATATCCAATAATACACAGAAAGAGTGTTTATATACCTAGTCTTGAGGCAGGTGGATAGAATGCAAGGTTTTTGCTTTTGAAAATAATTTACTTTTGAAATGTTTTGATGACTCCAAATCATGTTTGCATACCAAAGAGTGAAAAAGAAAGAACTGAACTTGAATCACTCTGTCATGGAAACCAGCTTCAGAGTATGATGAAAGTTGAAGTCAAAAAGGATGACTTACCCTGGTTTGATCTTATTCCTGCATGGCTACTGCAGTAGGGATAAAAATGAAGTAAATTAGGTGTTTGATTACCTTTCATCTGTCAGTGGGACTTTTTTCCAGTAGCCAACCAATACATATAATCCCTCCAGGTATTTCTTGAAAGATGATAATGGTTCAAAGCTATGAGGATAATCCATCATCTCTTTTTTGGGCCTCTCTTCTTTTGCTGACATAACATTATCTTCAATGGATGCATTAAGAAAAATCTCAAAAACTGAGTGAAACAAAGTACTTCTGGAATTTATCGATGGAGAATTGCTTAAGAAGACCCCTTTCCTCAAGAGAGCTATCCTACTCAGCACAATCTGGATTACCTTTTCAAGTTGATGCATTATGTTCTGAATTAAGGATGTGTTGAAAAATTGGCCTTTACTTAAATCATCTCCATAGTCAACTTTTAATTCCACCAGAGAGCTCTACACTTTTTTCTATGGTTTTCAAAAGGTTATTTGGATGCTGAACAAATGTTAGCAACAGATTAAAAACATCCCAGTTATCCTTCTTGAAGTTATTCCAAAGAGTTTTTAAGGTGAAATTAATCAACATTTCTAAGTAATTCCCTGTCCCTGTGCTGTTTTCTGTTAATATTTTATCCCAAAATAGGATCACTTTGCAAATCCTTTCCCATTTTGTATCTTGAGTGCCATCATGAGTAGAAATTGGATTAAGCTGTAAGAAGCCTATTTGGCTGAAATATTATTTATAGGAATTAAGCAATCTAGAAATCTGTATTTCTTCCTATAAATTGACAGAATCCACAGAAAACATTTGAGTCCCACTATTACATGCCTCCAAAAGTTGTTCCAAATCTCTCATATCAATTTTTGCAGAAGTTAAAAATTCAGCCATTTCAGCCAGGCATGGTGGTTCATGCTTGTAATCCCAGCATTTGGGAGGCTGAGACTGGAGGTTCCAGGTTCGCAGCCAGCCTCAGCTACCTAGTGAGGCACTCCACAACTTAGTGAGACCCAGTTTCAAAATAATGAATAAAAAAATAGGGCTGGGGGTACAGCTCGAAAG
The DNA here is from genome assembly GCA_004027655.1 of Graphiurus murinus. NCBI lineage: Eukaryota > Metazoa > Chordata > Mammalia > Rodentia > Gliridae > Graphiurus > Graphiurus murinus. The sequence continues at coordinate 91,863 of PVLC010001916.1, read as the reverse complement.
TAGAACGCCTCTGAGTTCAATCCCCAGTACCAAAAAAAAGAAAAGATAAATAAATAGAGAATTAAAAATAGGACTAGGGGTACAGTTCAGAGGTAGAATGTCCCTGGATTCAATCCCCAGTAAGGCAAAAATTTAAAAAAAAAAATCAGCCATTTCTTCTAAAATATCAGAAAAGTTCTGGAAGGGTTCACATATGAGAGTATGTAAGATGACATAATGAAAACATCAGAGGATTGTGAAATATTAGGTTTGACCCCAATCAGCCCAAAGGCCAAGTCAAGAAATGGCACTAACAAGTCATTGATCTTTTCAGATGTAAAATGGTCTGTTTTTTTCAAAATAGTTATTTCCTTCACAAGATGTTGAACACTTTGTTGCATGATGACATAAAGAGTGTCAAAGAATTTCACAGTGTCCCTGGGACTGGAGAGAAAATGAGTTTCAAAGATGGTGACCACCTTCCCTGAAACTCTCTTGGCTAACTGAAGAAGTTTCGCCACGGTGTCCGCTGATGTGGCAAGATTGCTTAGTTCAGCACTGTCATTCAACAGCCTGGTCAGAGTTATAGACATTTCTAAAAGGGGTTTCAGGACCTGACTTTCTTCAGCAGCTCTGGAAATAACACCAAGAAACCTCTTTGTCATTTCCAATGTTTCTCTGTTTCTTAGTGGGAATAAATTATGAATAAAGGAAAGTAAATCAGATCCACAAGTATAAGTTCTTAGAGTGTAGGATATAAGGTGTGGAAGTCCTTAGAGAGTTTAAAATAGTATCCAAAAGATTTTCCATTCTCATGGAACTCTCTCATGAGGTGAAGAACTGACCTAAGATTATGGTTGAGTTTGAAGAGATCCTCAAAACCGTTCACATGGAAAAGCAACAGACTCAACACCATAAGAAAGTCCAAGTTATCTTTAGTCTTATTTTTCACTGAGGTTTCCCTTAGAATAGCATGAAGTAAATTTTCATGAACTTCAGACCTTGATGGCTATCAAAAAAAAGTTCTCCATTGTCTAATACAAATGAATTTTTGATTAGATGATAAACAGTCTCCTTTAAGAAACTGAAAAAATGCCCATCAATCTGTCTTCATTCATCAAGGTAAGAAACTGATCCAGCTTCAGAGCTTCTAGAATTTTATCTTTTGGGACTAAAATAATATATATGTATATATATTCTTTTAAGGAATATTTTAAATTTTTATAAAAATATAATTTCTTAGATTTTTATATTTTATATTTCATGTTTAATAAGTTAGTAATGGAAACATTAAACATATAGTGATTATTATTATATTTTAAAATAGTATTATGAGAGGATAATAGTGAGTGAAAGATGACATGCTAAAATAGTTTCGGGTCAAATTTAGTATTTTGATGAGTAGAGGAATTTCATGGATGATTCTATTACAATGCTTTGAACCGAACCTTCTAAAAAGCCATGCACTTTTGCCTTCAGAAAGCAGGTGAGATGACTACAAAGTGATTCTGAAAGGATGGAAAGGTTATTCATATTTTTATTGAATTTTCACAGCCAATCACTGTGACACTGGGATTGGGCTGTGTCTACTTGGCTCTGCTGGACAATTGCTCCCTTCCACATTGTCTCAGGGCTGAGTGGTCTATAAGAAAGTTTCCCTCCAGGCATTTAAAGAGTAGATGGGATCTCAGTACTTGAGAGGCTGAGACAGGAGGATTGCAGGTTTGATGGCAGCCTCAACAATTTAGCAAGATTCTCAACAACCTAATGAGACTCTGTTTCCAAAGAAAAAATAAAAAAAGGCCAAGGATATAGCTCAGAGATAGAACATCACTGGGTTCAATCCGCTACCACACACACACACACACACAAAGGGTAGGTGAGAGTCAAGGGTCATTTTGTAGAATAAATGTACCTCCTACAATCTTCTTAACCCAACATTAATCTAGGTAGTGTTGAGGAGGGATTTTGCAGATGTGGTTCAATTTCACTTCAAGGTAATCATAATTCAGTTCACTTCAAGTTAGTCATAATGAATATTGTCCTAGGTGGGCCTGACATAACCAGTTGGAATGCTGTAAAAGAAGGCATGGGTCTCACCTGACCTATAGACTCCAACAGTAGCTGGGTAGGCAATGGGTTCCCTGGCCCCCTGGCTCTTCCTTTTGCCAACCATCTGGGACCACAAGCTTTAGCACATGCCTGTGGTATTTCTGCTACATGTGATTTCCCTTCATTATAGCCTGCCCTACTGATTCTAGACTTGATTATCCAGGCCCAAAATTATGTAAGCCAATTCCTTTTATTAAGTCTTTGGTATATTGCTGGTTTCACGGTTGAGCCCTGACTGATAAAACATGAGATAAATTGAAATTTTCTTACAGTATTTTCACTAACAACCTCCTAAGATATTTTAAAACATATATGAATAAAGATAATGTGACTATCACTTAAAATGTTTCCGAATACAAACATCACAGTAGATGAATTAAAATGGAAATATCTAAGCTCTTCACTTGTGATTAGACAGTTAATACAGCAATTCCAATGATGACCATTCTTCTGTGCACATAGATCCATAAAATGAATTTTAGTTCCTCATAAAATAAAATTTCATAATTATTTTTATAATCTAAAAAATGGAAGAAGAATGGATGACTAGTCATCACAGACTGGATTTAAATGTTTACTGATTAAATGGCAGTCACCAAAATTACTTTACCTTGGTATTTTTATAAAATGCTTATGACAAATTCACTTCAAAGATCATTCAAAATTGTTAGGTAGAACTACTGTTATTGGTATTTCTAGACTCCAAAAATAAAGCGGTTTGAGATATATTACAACTGAAGGTACTATGCAAAGCAAAAGTGCGCTCACCTCATCTCTGCAATAACATCTTTGTGGAAGTTTTTTAGCAGAAGAGAAATTTTGTTCCCAGAATTTTTCTCTAGAAAAAGAGAGAAGGATGTATTCAAAAGCTGTTTCATAAAATTCACTATGCCTCTTGGAGAAAGAATTGTTTTCTCACCATTCTGTGACTCCATATGGTTCCAGGTGAGGTTAATAAAATTAATTGTTTGAAGGGAAGTATTACTTAAATTTAGGATTGCTTCTTGAGAACTTCCAGCGAAAGTATTGGTTGCATTCATCAGAAGGCTTCTAAGAAGCAACTGAACAGCTGAAAAATTATTTTTCTCTTCTTGATGCAGCATATGAGTAAGAAAGTCAGTATCAACATGGCCTTCACTAGAAGTGTTTTTAAGATAGCCCAAGTAAGTAGCATTATCTGTAGTTATATCATCAGTTGAACTCTCACTGGCCAAAGGAGCAAATAATATTTTTATCAATCTGGAGTAATTTTCATTTGCAAGCTCATGAAGCCATTTTTTTGTGACCAATAGCAAATCTTCAATATTTTCTAATACCTTCAACGATGATGAATCCAGGATTTCCAGAAAATGTAAAACTTGCGAAGCTATGCTTTGAAGATCCCCTGAATTTATATTTTGGATTTCCTTCTTAATTTCAGAGAGCAGTTTCCTCATACTGAAATCATGGGTTAGTTCTTCTATGTTCTGTTTAAAGTCAACCCATAGCTTTTCGAAGTTGTAAATTGCTTCACTTTTTTTAAAAAAAATTGATAACACCTCTAAACTGTTACCTGTAAGATTTTTATTGTGAAGAATCCTGAGTGGAAAAAGTAAATAATGAGTGCTATTTTGTAGGCTCCAATCCCTAGAAATCAATTTGATTATCCTTTCCAAATTTAAGGAAATACTATTTTGTACAAATGTCTCTGTGCCTTTAGTGATGTTAAGAATCTTATTTAAACTAGTGAGTTTGCCAAGAATGTTATCCCCTAAAGGAACTTTGGTAAAGTTGACATTTTTTAGTGTTTCTATGATTTGCAAAGCAACTTGCTTTATGGGACCCCCCGGACAAATCATAGCATTGCTGTCGTTATGATGATATCCAGAAGATGGGACAAATGCTATGACCTTACGCCCAAATTCTTGCACCTTTTCCATAAGTGAGGTATTAATGTGGAAGACTTCGAACAGATCCAGAAGAATGGAATTCCAGTCCACTAGTTCATGAATTACACAGACCACTTTACTAGTTATTTCCATTTGTAAACTTTCATTTAAACATTGTGAATCTTCACCTGGGAGAGACAAGTGGAGATGGTTAAGTATTCTGGCCACTTTGAGATAGAAGGAAGAAGATAGGAGCCCATGGACATTGCAGGCTTCCACTTTTGCATTCTGCTGAAATCTGGGAGTTGTATTATTCCTACACCAAAACACTGGGAGGCAAGTTAAAGCTTCTGAAATAGTAGCTGGTTGGTCTGATATTAACTCAATTGCATCCAAAAGAGTTTTTATCACAATTGCAAAGTCTTCCTTGGTAACATCTGAAATGCTTATGCCATGAAGGAAGGTGAAGTTATAGACGTCCTTCAGCCCCTCTGTGATATTTTTATCAGCTACTCTCTGCAGGAGCCTCATGATATGAGGAAGATCATAGTACAAATCCACCAGAGCATTTGAAGTATCCTTAGGAAGCAGGCGGGAGAGACGAAGCAGGTGACTAACATCCCAAGAATGTGAGCTGTCTACAAATTTTTCCATCAGGCCAACAAGCAAGTTGACCCCTAGATTGCCTGTGTCAAATCTACTGAGATTCTTAAAGAAATCTACCAGGCTTTCACTAATTTGTTCAAGTTGGTCTACTAAAAGTTCTACGTCTGCCTTCTTGAGAGTACGCATGAAAGATGCTACCTTCTTTAAAATATGAACATGACCTGTATCTTGTGGAATATTATGATATACAGTGGACACTAAGGAGTTGAACACATCCCTCATCAATTGAACACCAAGACTCATGGTTTTCATTATTTCATGAGGAATTATTTCTGAATTTTGGAGATTATGAGATAAGTTGAAAGCAAGGTAATTAGCTAAATGATAAATCGAATTACCTAAATGGTTAATATCATTTTCCTTTGAACTGGTGGTAAATATTCTCAAAATGTTTTCAGTTTTAGAATGGGAATTATTTTTCAGTATATTAGGGAAAATATCTTTTATAAGTTTCTGAATTTCCTTCCCAAGTGATATTAAATGTAGCCACATATTTTGAAACTGGTTAGGAATTTCATCTGACATTTCTTTAGGTCTTAGGACTAATTCATTAAAATATTTCCAGTTGGATTGGGAAGCAAAATCAAAGTCTCTTGTTAAGTTGCTGACAATCATCCTTATTTGGTTTGTGGAATCATTCAAAAGAGCTAATAATATCTCAAATTTGGGCACTTTCTCTTTTTCAATGACTCTAGTAAGTATAATATTTAGAAAGTCAGTTACATCTTTCAAATAAATATTTACACAATTTATGTTTGACTGATTTAAAACACAAAGAGGTTTCTTCACATTTAATACCCGGGTTACAATTTTTAGTGTAGAGTTCATTTTGTCTTCCATATCTTTGAAGTTCCCCAAAATACCGTGAAGATATCCATGAGAAAAACTTGAATTATACTTCATGGATAGATGTTTTATGATGTCTACCCATGCAACACATCCTTTCAGTCTGTTAATTGTGTTCTCAGAGGAGAATGTGGAATTTAGAACTGCCAGAAGATGTACTGCCTGCTGAGAAGTATTTACAGATAATAAACCATCTTCTAAAATCAACTCAGTAACATTTTGGAAAACAGCAGCACAGGACAATAAATCTTGATCATGTGACACATTTCTAAGAAATAATATTGTTTCTCTTAGGTCAGTAATGACACTTTCAAATTTTGCTCCATGATCTCCAAAATGGTTCAAAAGAAAATGATTTATCAAATCCAAATTATTATCCCTAGATTCTGAAGCATGACTTAATTCAATGAAAACTCCAAGAACAGAATGTAAAAACTCTCTACTTATATTCATGTTTAATGGAAATGTCTTTAGCCATTGCAGGGTGGTTTGCATGGTGGCAAGGGATTTCTCTACTTGGTGCAGGTTAAGTGATCTTACTGTAACCAGGGCATCACTTAATGCTACCCAAAGATCCCTGAGATCCAGGAAGTCACGCCAACCCTGGAAGCCATTGGCCTGAGTGACATTTTTAAACAAATTTAATATGAGTCTAGTTGCATGGTGGGTGGGAAATATTCCCTGGCAGCTTTTAGAAATCTTCACATCATTTTCCAATTCATCCAAAAGCTGAGTGAGACCAGCATGGAGAGGGGTGAAGATATTCAGGTGAAATTTAAATATTTGAGATATGCTTCCCCAGATTTCAGTCCACATTTGAAGCCATGAAACAGTACAGTGAAAGGCCAGAAACTCATTAAAAACACTGACATTTGCTGAGAGGTTTGAAAAAATTCCTGCCCATGGAAGACTAAATGAAGGCCCCTCATCTTTTAAATAATTGACAGAAGAAATGATTTCATTATCCAAAACAGAGCATTCATTACCCAACAGGGCTTCTACTGAACCATTGAAGAGTTGACTGACATACTGAAATAAAGAAATGCGAAAATCTTCATCTACTAGGAACAGCTGTTTGAGGCCCGTCAAAGTAGCATGAATCACTTCCAATTCTCGGCCCTCTGTAGACATCAGAGATTGGGCTTGAAGCTCCAAAAAGCTAAAAATTGAAAACAACTGCTGACAATAAGATGCTTCAGAAATTCCCCCAAGGAACCCAGCAGTCTCTGATAAAAATGCAAATGCTTGACTGATGTTTTGGAAATTAAATTTCTTTATGATGTCCAAAATGTGTCTTGAGAGTTGGGTGAGGTAAGTTAGAAAAGACTCCCTACTCTGTGTGCTTAAAAATTTATACATGTATTGGTAAATGGAAAAATAAATTTTCAGAAGTAAAGCTGAATCTTTGTCTTTGAAGACACTCAGATATATGTGAGTCAGAATTGTGTCAACTTCTTGTTTCTGAGGTTCAGAAAGGGCAGAGAAAAGATCAGATGCATTCTTTATAGTATAGAGTTTGTCCAGAACTTCTGAGGCTTGTTCCTGCTTCAGAAACCCAAATTCATAGAGACTATTTATTAAAGTTTCACTTAAATGTCCAAAATCCATGTTCACAGCTGGTGATTTAGGCCAATCTGAAGGGAACAAATGGGAAAAGTTCAAGCTTTTACTAAAAATCTTCTTATCTTCTGCAATAGAAAAATTTAAAAGTGTAGACAAGATTTCTAATTGATGTCTTTCTCCTTTTGAATTGCCATAGAGCCATAATTCCAGCAGTTTGGGGTTAATTTCCCAAAGGATTAATTCCAAGAATCTCAAAATACTCTGAGATTGCTTCCTCATCCATTGACTTTCAAGAGTTTGTGTCTTTTCAATCACCTCTTTCCCAAATTCCAGAAGCTTCTGCACATCAGCAGCAGGTAGGTCTTTCTCTAAGCTCTTAAAAGGATGTATCCACAAATCACTATTCAGGAGCTTCTTAGTGAAAGAGGAGAGGCTGTGGGATTTGGAAGCACTGGCTGAGTCCAAAGGATTAGGCAGTAATAATTTCTCCACAAAATCCACAAATGATAAAATAAAATCCATCTGCTCATCCTCAAGGGTATGCAACTTCTTTTCCGTCGCTAAAAGGTACTTTGTGAAGTTTAAGGCTCTAAAACATTGAAAGAATTGTTTTAGTATCAGAAAAAAATAAAGTCAACATACAAAATTCTAAGAGTAATCATTTATAGTCAGTTAAAATGAAACAGTTGCTAAACAATACATTTCCCAACAGACATTAAACTAATCTGTGCATTTGAAAGTATTTTATAAATCCACAGTGTAGTTGTATTTAACTTAAAATGTGTTTCCAGCCGGACGTGGTGGCACATGCTTGTAATCCCAGCATTCGGGAGGCTGAGACCGGAGGATCCGGGTTCGCCGCCAGCCTCAGCTACCTAGTGAGGCACTCCGCAACTTAGTGAGACTCAGTTTCAAAATAAAGAATAAAAAATAGGGCTGGAGGTGTAGCTCAGAGGTAGAATGCCCCTAAGTTCAATCCCCAGTACCGCAAAAAAAATGTGTTTCCCACAATCAAAATGAATTCATTCAAATTTTTTTCCTGTGAATTCACATGTAAAGGACATTTATCATTAAAGGTAAGTTTGCTGATGATGTCAGAATTTTAGGATTTGTTTTCATATTCCATCTCAAAATGCATTGGGCTATGAAGGTAGTTGAAATGGTGGGGTGTATCAGAAACTGTGCCTGCAGGATCCTGTTTGAGTTTCCTGCCATGGAAGGCAGACCCAGAGCTCTATTTTGTTAGATAGGATTCTTTCTCCCCAGGTATTTATTTTAAAAATACAAAGAGATCTCAGAAGAGCAACTCAGAGGTTGTGGTAAATCCACTCTTGTAGAACTAACTTCTGACCCAGAAGCCACAACCACTTTGGAAATCCTTGGCATTTCAAATTTTAGAAAGGTTACATGGTTCAGGCATTTAATATATGTTTATGTCTCACGAGGACTCGGGCAGCCCTGACCATCAGTATTTGGATACCTCTGCAGTGAGCTCTGCAAAGGGTCTCTCCATGTGGGATCACCAGATGCAAAACAGCTGAACCTGGGTCCAGACCATGTCCTTGCTGCACACACTGCAATACCAGCCACAAGGACAGTAAGGTCCAGAACATAAGGTCCAGAATGGTGGGTAAGGGACCTCAGTTCTCACTGGCCACCAGTGCCTGGAAGGGTAAGCTCCTCTCTAACTTCTTGAACAGTGTCCACTCTGCTATAGGGTGGGTATAGGAAACACCAAGTACAGGGATGTTGTGTTCCTTCCTAATAGCTGAGATTGGGTAGAGCACACAAACACAAAAATTATACACATGGGGGGGGGCTTAATTTATTATTATTGGTAGGATAGGCAAAGGCTATTTTGAAACAATTCCTGGGGAAAAAAATCCCCATCAGGAAAGAGAAAGTTCTGCTACTAGGTATTCAATATAAACATAGCCTAAATCTAGCCCTCCATAGACATATACTGTATAGGCTGGGCATGGTGGTGCACACCTCAGTACTTGGGAGGCTGAGACAGGTTCAAGGCCAGCCACAACAACTGAGACCCTATTTCAAAATAAAAAATAAAATTGGGCTAGGGGTATAGCTTAGAGGTGGAATGTCCCTGGGTTTAACCCCCAGTACCACACACACATACACACACAAAGAAAAATATACTATACAGAAATAATTACTATGCAAGTAATGGTATGTTGATAGAGGAGAACATAAAAGTATGCTTGTACTAAAAACTTAGAGGGCCACAGAATATCAATAGTAATGTGTGTAATAACTGAAGTAGAAGTCAGAGTACCAGTAATAAAATCACCACATTTTTTCAAATTACAGTTTATGAAGCACTTGCACAACTACAATCTTAGTTCATTCCTACAACAGCCTTTTGAAGTACACTGAAGTACATGTCATTATTTCTGTTTCATAGAAATAGTTTTGAAAAGGTTGTTTAATTAGCAGATTTTTGCTGTTAGTGCATGGCATGAACAGGATAGCCCAGGTTTTCTCATTAAATATAGCTCTCTTTATGTGTGTGTGTGGGGGGGAGGGGGCTGGGAATCTAACCCAAGACTTCATGCATGCATGCGAGGCAAACACTCTACCACTGAGCTATATCACTCATGCTTGAACACAGCTTTCTTAATATTAATTTTACTTAAACTCTATTTTTTGCATTCATTAAATTAGTTTCTATGTATGTAGCATCTTTCATGAAAGACAGGTCACCAACTGTAATGGGTCTAAAAGTATTCAATTAAATGTCCTTGGGGTGTAGCTAAATCACTTTTGTTGCTCTCTTTCTGAGACTGTTAAATATTTGAGACTTTCAGGAAAGTGAGGAATGATCAATCTGACATCTCAAGGCACTGATTTTCAAAAAGGTCCATTGCCTTCTTTCCATGTTCACTGATAGCTTGGCTTCAAAAGTTTCACCAGTGTGATGAATCTCACATCTAGAGAATAGAAGAATCATCCTCAAATTGTGGTGTACACCAAAACCATCTGTGGCATTGGAAATATACAGAAACTCAGGTCCTACACACAGGGCAAGATTTTCCAAGTCTGGAGCAAGGTGCAGCATTTGTATTTTTAGAAAACTTCACAGGTAAATTTGTACACACCCATAGCATTATTTCAACTGTTACACACTTTATGTTTTTGTCCCCCCTTCCTTCCTTCCCTAAAGCCCTCTCAATCACTCCATTAGAGCTTCTGCTCTTCTGTCAGATGTTACCCTTATTTTCAAATAAATTACAATGCATCAAATTAAAAAAAGAACTACGAAAAAGAGAAATAAACACATTTAAACACTAAGAAGAAGAAGAAGAAGAGGAGGAGGAGGAGGAGGAGGAGGAGGAGGGAGAGGAAAAAGAGCGACGACAACTGCAGCAGGATGAGAAGTAGACTTCACAGGTAAGTTTGATCCACTCCTGAGTTTGAGTACAATTGCTCTAATGTAAGGATCCTGTCCCATCAAGTCCCAATGCAGCCCACAGATGGTAAAGTATGTCTTTAAGCTAGGCACAAAACTTATAACCAGATATAAAAGTCCTCATCTCAAAATATATACTGAAATAGCAATAGCAGAGCAGGAAATAATCTGCCATATTTTCTTCCAAAGACCACTTCTCCACCAAAGTCTCTAGAACTACCAGAATCCATGTCTAAACTCTAAGCAATAGATGAAATGATTTTTCAAAGAAACTTTCTTTTGAGAGTACCTACTATAAATCATGCTACTATCAAAGGAAAATCATATTACTATAATTTATTTTCCCTTCAAAATCAAGAAAACTTGAATCATACATTCTATAAACAAATATTCACCAAATGTCTCACATAAAACATGTGTCCCTGTTTAAATCAAGCTCAAAAGAATATATATCTTATAATTAAATTCTGCTTATCTTCACACAACAGTTAAATTAAGACCAGGAAGCTGAATTCTAATAACTTACCTGGATATGGAAGTTATTGGAGACTTCCATAAGTTATTCAAAAGTGCAAGATAATTTTCACTGACGATTTTCCAATCCATGCTTTCTGCATAACAAGGAGAGTCCTCAGAGGAAGCTAAAGATAAATGTATTAATAACAAATTGAGTATAATAGACAAATCTAGTCAAGTGAAAAATGCTATAGTAGTTCACCAAATACAGTTGAAAATACGAAAAAGGAGAATTAGAAGTCGGTGATTTGATACCTGCTTCCAGCCAAGGCAAAGCACCAGCCATTGAACAATGCAGAATTCTGACCCAGGCAAAATAAAACAAACCAGGTGAAACCTGCAACTATTCTGTTGGCAGCCTTAGGTGAGAGCCCAAGTCCTGGTAGAAGAAAAGAAAGTTGAGCTGGAGCCCAGGGGAGTTGCTGAATTGAAGAGACAAAGCTTAGAGTCTGAAAGACAACTAGAGTACTCAGAACAGAGTAGCAGACTGCACTAAGCAAGAATGTTAGCATGTTCGACTCTCCAGTGTCCAGCAATGTCTAGCAGTGTCAACCCAGGCACGTGAAGAAACTATTGGAGACAAGGCAGTTCAATTCCAAAAGCACTAAATCTAACAGGAATATACTATATTTCCATTACCCAGATTGGAACAGTTTTCAATTCATTAGCCATCATGCAGAATATGCAGAAATGGTTTTGCATCAGTAGTGGGTAAGACTAAGCACACTTTGCCAGTCCTGCCTAAGAAATCTTAAAAGCCAGACCCTAAGGACTCAGGGCATTGCTTAGTGGTAAATCAAGTCAGCACAAGATTTCAGAATACTAGTGCCAGGGGCCAGCCCTCGTGGCAGCGGGGTCGGGGGTCCCTCTATAGGGGTGGATTGAGACAAGGTCACAAGAATATGCTCACACCCAATGCAGTGTTGAAGCACATCTGTTTTATTTTTTGTCAGTCAGTGTTTTATACTATTTTTTTACAAGGAGGCATATAGAACAGGAATTTTTACAGACTTGTTTTTCCAAAGGTTATCCTCAACCAGTCAAGGTTACAACACATATATAAAAATTCTTTTCCATCAGTTAAAATCTTTACAATTTTGTTTTGCCCCCTTAAGCAGTGTTCTATCTTATCTTAGGTAGTTAGCAGGTTCTGGGGAGACCCGGCAGTGGGGAGACCAGGCAGTAGCAATTTAGATAAACTTGCAAAGCCTGTTTCTAGACTAATGCTTGTTGTCTTGAGGCACCGCTTTTTTTCAGCTAAGAGATCAGTATCTGTCAGGCCACATGTTTCTAAGAAATTTTCCTTTATAATTAATATGAAAGTAAACCCAAAGCACCCCAAATTTCCAGAATATAATAATGCAAAGTGGGATATGCCACACATTCCTTCTTCTGGAATCGACTGCCTTGCAGGACTCCAGCGGACTGAGCCTTGCTCAAGATCCAGCTATTAAGGTGTTGTCGCACACTAGAACTAAAAAAGGAAACTGAAAGTTTACCAGTGAGTAAGGAAAGGGGGAAAAGTGCATTAAAAGGTTTAGGAATCTTAACCTGAGGAGTTTACCAATAGGAACACAAAATAAGTGACAGCAAACAAGAATAAATGATAAAAAGGAAGACAAGGTTGTAAAGGAGCCAGTTAAGGTACTGATAATCACCTATTCCAATAATTGGAAAATTGCCTGGTGTGGAAAAAGCCCACACACTGGGTCTTAGACGTTGGAAGTGCCCCACGTGACTCTAAAGCTAGTTTCCTACACTGAGCATACCCAGTGTGTGGAATGGTGTTAAGGCTGAATCAAGTGAGAAAGGTCCCACAGGACATCCATCAAGTCTCTCAGAGGGAAGATCATGACCATGTGTAAGGATTTTCATCTAAACTGGGATCATCCTGAGAGGAAAATGAGTCACTGTTAGAAACAGTGCTGGGACAACCTGGCCTAGGACTTCTGGGGAATCTTGTCATGTGGATAGGAGGAGCCTGGAAACAGCAGTCATAACATCGAGTTGTACCTGCAGAGCCTTCCATTTTAACCTCTCCTTCCTGAAGCAGGATGGTCTTTCATGACACTGTCTTACCTCACTACAGACGAAAGCATCTTACATTCCTGTCTTTAGGACCAGTGACTTACCTGACAGACTGCTCTGGAAACCTTGCACGTTCACAGGAGCCACTTCACAAATCTTCCTGATAAGACCCAAGAAGGCTCTCCCGGGGGATGCTTGCTTCAAGGACAGTTGTGCTATTTCCAGCATATGAAATGCCCTGTGGTCAAGAAGAATCCGAAGAAGCTTCCATAATTATGTGTTAGGTGACATATTCAAATACCTGGCAGTCCTCCAATGAAGGAAATCAGATTCTTAGAAATAGTTCACTTAATATCGATTTGTTTCTTTGCAAATTCCTACGAATTCCTCCAACCTGATTTGTGAGGGAAAACGATGGCTGGGGATGCATAAAATATAAGAAAAAGGAAATGAAGAGAAAAGAAAGAGAAAAAATAACATAGTATAAAATGGACATTGAGACTAAGAAAAATATATTCCCTACTTGCTTTATTTGACTATGAACTTCCTAGGACTAAGGAAAGTGAAAATTGATCACACATAGAATCTGATTAAAACAAGGCAAGTTTCTGAGGAGGCATGGTCCCCAAGGGAAGCCTACATGAATAGTAAATGTGTGAATTCTGAGTATTTGGTAAAAAGGAGCCTCAAATGCATGCACACCTTGGACTAAGCCAGGTCCTAGATTTCTCATAAAAGATTATGCCACATTCAACTTAAGGGAATTGTTTAATATGTTATGGCTTTAGATGTTCTCTAATAATGTAGATAGGTTAATCTCAAAATAAATTAAACATCTATCTATTCATTAGAAATAGAATCAATGTTGCTCTGTCAGATTAGTAGAAGGAGGCAGTTGATGTTCAAGTGTGCAGAAGTTTTCCATACAACACGTCCTTACACTGTGGAGAGGAGCTGGTGCTGACAACCACCAAGGGAGTCGCCTTTCCCACGTGAAGCTTCTGCATCTCGTGGCTGGAAAAGCTGAGAGCAAGAAAGGCTCACTTCTGACAATCGTGTTTGCAGTTCCTGCCAGCCCAGATACACTTCAGGTATTGAAACTGGTATATTTGTATGCCCAGTAATAACCTCTTGCAAAATATGGTCCTTGATAGGAAAAGAAAACATCTCTTGGAATCAATAAAGTCATTCAAGTGTGGGTATTTGAGATGTAGCCTACCTAGGCTCACGTATCAAGGATTCCATTTTAACTCTGCACCAAAGATAATGCCCTGTAGGACGAAGACCCCTAGGACATGGTCCTGGACTTGAATCATTACCCATGTTCAAAGTCACAGACCTCAAAACAAAGCCTTATAGAATAATTAAGTGCCCTGCTTTACTAAGGACTCAATAAGTAGGTACCAAACTGTCGTAGCCATCTGCATCAGGCTAGCTCCCCAAATGACCTCAATGATCCAGACTCCCTGATAATGGCACTCTTAGTAACCCCCTCCCATGGTCCAACTAGGCAAGGCTCTGACTCACATGAAACCACAAATGAAGTAAAGGTGACTGGTACCAATGCCAGTCCTACTATTTCTGAGCAGTAGCCATGGGCTTTCAAAGCCTCCCTCTTGCCTGATTTTGGGATACCTGGACAGCCATGTGAGTAGTCTAGCTACCTTTCTAAGAGACCACATGGGGAGGCTACAGAGAAAACAGAAATTCTGAGACTTCAGCGGAGATTCAAGGGCCCCAGTCCTCAGCACCCTGGCTGACCATCTAAAGTCTAGCTCCCCCTGGCCATCTGACTGCAACTACATGAGCAACACCCAGTAAAAACACTAGAAGAACCAGCTGGCTGAGCCAAGTCAACCCCCGGGGTCATAAGAGACATCAGAATGTGCTTTGCTCTCGGCCACTAAGCTACAGGGTGGTATGTTATTAGCACATCACCTAAGCACCATCAGAAAGGCTAACTCAGGGATATGAGACCTGGAAATGCATTCACCACCTGGAGAAGATCCAATTGGATCCCATTGCCATATGGGGCTACGAGTTAGCTGTATAAATACGGAGAAATTTGGAATAGGCTTTCTGCCAGGAAAGAGCTCCCACTCACTAGCAGGAAAGCAGATGTGCAACAGGTAATAGACTTTCCATGCATTTGCATGACTGTCAATACACTTTTCTGTCTGCCTGTGAGCTCCTGTTGTCTCCCTTGCCCAGCCAGGAGAGCCTCTTCATGTCTGTACTCTCTTTAGCAAGCTACTATGCAGAGCAGATGCTGGGAAGGCACTGATGGATTGAACTACAGACATGTGACCACTTTAATTTTAGTAATGCAGAGACATTTATATTTTAGTAGTTTCATTATTTTACTGGGTTTATTTCATAGCATAGAAGAAAGAAGTTAAACAAAGAAACAAGTAATTCTGAGAGAAAAATGAACAACAAATAAGAGAGGGGTATTATAATGTTTTGTTCTCTGCAAAAAAAAAAAAAAAAAAAAAAAAGTAGGGGCTAAACTTGACATGTCAATCTTTCCAACCAAATTGCTAAACATGATCATTCAGCAAAAGTGGCCTGTGATCTGGTGGGGAAATGAGAAGGCTGTGATTTCCCAAGCTTCTGACTGCTAAAAGCCATAGCTTTTCTACAAGTTGACTGCTCCACTTTTCTTCCCAAATTCAGCCAGAATGGATACAGGACCAGAGCCCAAGGAAACCAGAGTAGCAGGAGGGCATAGTCAGAACACCTTGGCTATGCCTGGGAAATGTCAGGGAGGTTTTGGGGGTGTTGGTGGCACACACACTCCCAACCTTTCAGACAGCAGGGATGGAACTAAGGGGCAGCCATGATTCAGTTAGCCAATTCCTTTTAAGTGTATGGGCACCTGATCCAATATGAGCATCTTCAGTGAATTCAAGCTTAAACACAAACCCAGCTGGTGCTCTTGGAAGAGATCATGGTGGAATACTTACAGCTTCCTCTACTGCACCAAGGAGCTTGTTTAAAACACAGGTCTCATTGAAGGAGGGGTGGCCACATAATAGTTCCTGGAAGTCCCCCCAGATGCTAGAGTTCCCAGGGGCCGAATGGACCTCCTTCTCAAACAAGTTTCCATTTAGACAGGTAGCAGTTGCATTTGTCCTCAACATCTAAAAGATTCATGAGGATGGAAAAGGGCAGCATTTAGACAGGTTTAGCTGTGCTTCCCCTGGGCTCAAGAACTACAAACACAAATAAACAATACAAATGTTAAAATGCAACATAAAGTTCTTGGAAAACCTGCCTATTGTTCTCTTTATTTGGTGAGCACAATTCACAGCAGGCATAGCTGAATATTGCATGAGCTTCTTCAATGTTTTATGAAAATGATTTCTGTCTCACCCTTGGCTGTCATTTACCTGGTGTAACCCCTCAAAGAACACATCCATGTCTAGTTCCCATCCTTCGGGTCCACCCGGTAGAGAAGAGTTTGCTGAAGCTTCCAGGTGAGTGAGGATTTCTGCGAGATCAATAATTTGATTTATTATTCACCCAAGAGAGATTTCTTCAACTTTGACTTCTACATGTGGCCACGAATCAGTAAACCTAATTATAAAAACAAGCACTTCCGTAGACTTGACCTGCTATCCCTCATTACCTTCCTTTGCAGGGAACATGGGAAAAGTCATTGTAACACCATTTTTTCCTTTTTGAAGACTTTCTGTGTATGGGTTCTTTGTTATAGGAGTTTTGCTTCTAAAGCCAACATCCCTCCTCATTTCTTCTCCTCCCTATGAAGATGAAAGGCTCAGGTCCACTTAAGCAAGAAGAGGGCAGAAGGAATAACACCCACCACAGTTGATGGAAGTTCAGAGAAGAGCACTGTGCATTGCTGGGAAGAGCAGGGCCTCTCTGCCAGATGCTGAGAAGCAGAGAGGAGGGAAACGGAACAAGATGATTCACTTACTCGCAATGCCCTCTGCTCCATTTCCAGCCTGAGAAGTGGGCGTGCTGTATGAATGTGAAAGTTAAACCCCAGCCCTAGGAATCTGTCTGTGCCAGGCCACACAGCAGGCTTATGGTGACCACCAAGATACTCCTTTACGGTGGCAGCTCTGTGCATTCAGCTGCAGCATACTGCCTGTGAGATATCCCAGGAGGCATTGCAGCAAAGCATAAATATGTATATAACACTGGCATAACTTAGCTGCACACTTTACCATATTGTCAAGGAGTTTCAAGTCTGTTTTCCAATAAATGTCATGTTTGCTCTTAGTGAGTCAATGACAAACAACAGCAGAGCTGCTTTACCTTGGACAAAATGCAAATCCTGGGCTACTGCATTCCTGAGAGCATCATTCAGCTGCAGCAATCTCTTCAGAGGTGGCCACTGGGACAGGCTTTGCAGCACACTCTGTAATTGTTGTAGCTGCTGGGATCTGATGGCAGAAAGAAAGAAACGAAATGAAATTAAGTGGAAAGCATTTCTACATGCCCACAAAGGAAATGAAGCTTCCATGCAAAGGAAAATATATCCCACTGCTTTGGAAAGTGTCTTCAGAGACTGAAAGTTCTATCTTAACATCTAGCCAGGTTCTTGACAAATTGCATTATTTAATCAGCTGATTTGGAGATTCTTTTATGCACTAAATTAAACATTCTCTGTACCCCAGAACAAGAAAGCATACTCCTAGCAGTTTATAAAGGAGGTCACGGTTAGCATTAATATTCCAGGCGAGATTTAAAACCATTTGTCTTTTAGTTATGAGATCTAGAAAAATATTTTGAGAAGTGTTTCCAATGAAATTAAATGTGATGTATAGAAACCTATTAAAGTGGTCCCCACTAGGGCAAATTCTCAATGCCTGTAAGATTCTCCAATGTCAAAGGAAGGGCAACGGGCAGGCTGCTTGACACCTATGGTGCCTGGAGTTTGAGGGGCCAGGCATAATGAAGGCAGAGGAGTATCCAACCTGAGGCCGGCTGCAAAGGGTGTACTTTTGAGATGTTCACCTTCTAAGCCAGGGAGAAAGGTCGCCAGGGGAAATATTGCAAGCACTACCCCAGGTGAGCTGCATCTGCCCTCCTGCCTGGGCATCTCACTGGGGCTGGAGGAGGAGACAGGGCTCAAGGGATGCTCCATCTCCGATCTCTAGGCTGTTAAGCAGGACCACATATTGCTGCTCACGTGGATGGAGGGAGTAACTCAGAAGAGACGCTGGGAAGAACATGAGTCTGAGAATGAGAGGAGACTGAAATGGAAACATATTTGGGAGAGAAAAGAATGTGTGTCATGTCCTGGGTAGCCCACTGAACGGGAGCAGCTGAATCCAGACTCTCGGGTCTTCCTGGAAACACAAAGCACCTCCACCCATAAAAATGATGGAAGGCTAAAAGAAGAAGAGAATAGAAAGCTATGGCTACTTGAAGCCCAAGCAAAACGCTCCCCTGGCTAAAGCCAGACCACAGCTTCGGCTCCTGGCCTGCGTGTGAACTTCCTCGCCATCCAGACTCATCTGGTCTCCTCGCAGCATCTCAATGTCCCTGGGTTAAATACAAGCTTTATGAATAGAAGATGCAGCCCTGTAGCTGTGAAACCAATGGATGTGACCTCTGCAGAGGAGACAGAGAGAGTGGAGAGGGTCATCGGGACATTTCTCCTGCATGAAGCCAGCAGGAGGAAGGGTAACACCCCCATACCCAGCATTGTAAATAGCGGCTTCTCCCTAGCCAGAGCTGTGGCTTCATGAACAGGGTGAAGTTGGGTTAGACTATTCATTCTCTGACACTCTGGGTTATAGTGAGAAGGCAAAATGACTTCTGGAAAGTGGGAGATATGACGATTGTGCTTATTGTACTCTCTCCAGCAGCAGCAACAACAACAAAAAAGATGCCCTGTGGGGCGTAGAACCTGAGTCTGGGGTGCTGAGCCTCCTTGAGTTCTGACACACAGGGATGCCACGTGGCCATATCTGGGAGTCCTTGGCTCTCCAGAAGAGCTCAGAGGCTCTGCCACCCAACTGAAGTGTTGGGCGGGAGCACACCAAGCCTGGAGGAGGTGGGAGGGACTGTTGTGGTGCAAATCCTCAGAGGGACACTGAGGACTAGCAATGCTCTCATTCCATTTGAAACTTGTGACTCAGGAAGACAGAAAGGCACAAACAATCGCCTGTGGAAAAGGGTAGAAAAAGGAAGTGTGATTTCCTGGGACAAAACTTGTTATAAAGGATGTCTAGTTTCCTGCTAAGGGTCAAGGGGAATGTTTACGGACCTGCAGAAGCCTGGAGACAAGGGCTGCTTGACTTAATTGAAGTCCTTCAGCTGGAGAAACAAGGACAAAACTTTGAAAAGGAGGCAAGGGGGACATCAAGAGGTACAACAAAAGGAATGGCAAAAAATACTAAGCCGCAGAAGGAAGCACTCAGCGATGCTCCAGAGACCACAGGGAAGTGCGTGACTGGCCAAGAGTGAGAACGCGCGCGGCGCAGAGGGGAAGTGCTGGGGATTTTAGCATGTATAACACGACTGGGACAGGACTCATGACTCTACACAAAGCAAAAGAAAAATTCACCACAAAAATCAATCGTAGAATCAATATAAGGGAGCCAGATACAAGAGGACATTCAACATCCATGTACTGAAATAAAGAGAGAGGGGGAGACTGGGAGGGAGGGAGGGAGAGAGAGAGAGAGAGAGGAGGACAGATCAGCAGGTGTCGGGGCAGGGTAAGATGGGCTGAGGCTCAAGAGCATCCTCTAAAGTGTGGGGCCTTCTCTGCACAGGGGTCTCTACTGATCCTCAGAGCAGCCTAAAGTTGTCAGCAAACTATTCTGCCTTAGAGGGAAAGACGCAGGACCATTGTGCATCCTGCACAAAGTCCTCGGAAGACCAAAGGACTGATAACTAGAAAGAGTTCGAGATCAGCTACTGATAAGTCACTAGATGCAGAGGCCAAGGCCAAGGGAGACCAACAGATGGACCAGAGCTGTCCTTGATGGTCACCTAGCTGGCCGTGAGGTGACAGTTCTGTATTCCCTGTAACAGAAGTGATGTTTAAGTGGAAATGGAGACTCCGAAGGCCAATTGCTGGGCCAGGCACACCGCAGGTGGATGGCAAAGCTGGTATCGGGGACACATCTGCCTGACCCTGAGTAAAAGTAGAAATTAAGCCTGTGTGGGCAGGGTAGAGGGGCTCAGCTCTCCTGGGTTGGCACTTAAGACTGCAATGTCATCTTTAGCTTCCCTAATCCCTGCAAGTGCAGCTTGCTAGGGCTTCATTCTGAATATCAGAGAGCAGACAAGAAGCAGAAGTTTGAAGGGTAATTAAGGTGACTTCCTGTGCTGTGTCTATTAATGTGCATTGCCTAATGGACCTGCTCTGCTCCCCAAGCCAGCCAGCAAGGACGTTGTCAACAGGCTGGTGTAATGCCCTACCTCAGAATGCCCCGATGGCAGAATGTTTGGGGACTGTCCTTTGTCTGGCTCATGTTTTCAAGGTAACCAGGCTGTTCCTGCTATTCATCTTCCTATAGCTTTTCCGCGCCCTGATAGGGATTTCATTGCTGCCTGCAGCTCCCACATCCCATGTCCCAGGGCATCTCTTAAGTAATAGTCAGGAAACAAGACCTATTCCTAACTGGATTCCGGAAAACTTGAAAGAGCTAGAAATGCTGGGAATGGGTACTTGTGTGTAATCATAGCAACAGTGCAGCCCCAGGATGCTGGAGCCATAATTCCACACAGGTACACAGAGAGCCACAGCTTGTATGGTTGGTGGTTTGCAATAAGATCTTTTGAGATGATATTGAGAAATCTCATCATCCTCTCCCAAGGAGAACCTCAACTGTAGGAGTATAATAAAATCCACATTACTACAAACTGTCACATTTACTGAGAAAAAAGACCCAGTCTTAAAACAGAATTGAACGTGTGGGTAAATTCAGTTTGTACTTTTTTTAATAAAGAAAGCACAAGTTTCACCTTTTCCCACTTCTGAAATATTTCTGCACTTATGTAAACACTTTAAATATATACCAAGTGCTATGTGCATGTATGTCAATGTCAACATGATTTACATTATGATGTGAGGTGATAATGCACCAATAAAAGCACATTAAAAAAATATGAAAACTGCCAGGTGTAGTGGCACATACCCTAATCCTAGGGATTTGGGAGGCTGAGGCAGGAGGATTGCAAGTTCAAGGCCAGCCTTTGTAGCTTAGTGAGACTCTGCCTCAAAATTAAAGATAAAAAAGTTTTGGGATACAGATCATTGGTAGACCACCTCTGGGTTCAATCCCCTATACCAGAAAGGAAGAGAAGAAGAGAGAAAAAATTAAAACAAGGCAGCTCCTTACATAAAAGGACCTCTAACATGTATTTGATCACTCTAAACAATGTCAAATACATAAAACCTAAAATCCAGGAGGTTGGCACCTTCTGAAACAACATCCCTCTACTAGACTGCTTCCCACATCTGAACTGGTGTCCATATTTTTGCAGTGTTCTGTCCCGGAGTTGGTCTGCTAGCCTTAGATTTTTCATCTGCTAACTAGAGTATTTTTTTTTTTTGGTGGTGGTGGTGGTGCTGGGAATTGAACCCAGGGGCATTCTTCCTCTGAGCTATACCCCCAGCCCTATTTTTATTTTTTATTTGGAAACAGCATCTCCCTAAGTTGATATGAACCCCAGTGAGTTGCTGAGGCTGGCTTCGAACCTGAGATCCTCCTGTCTCAGCCTCCCAAGTACTAGGATTACAAGCATGTGTCACCACATCTGGCCTTGATCACCAGGAATTTATTGTCAAACTGCAGTGTTAATTTTTTTTTTTTTTTTAAGCCGGGCGTGGTGGAGCTTGTAATCCCTGCGGGTGTAACTCGGAGGTAGAATGCTCCTGGGTTCAGCAAAAAAAAAAAAAAAAAAAAAAAAAAAATTGCTTCAGACAATAACATCACACATTTGGTGTTACCAGCCTGGTTAGTAACCAAAGAAGGAAACGTGATTTACATCTGTGGAGAGGGGTGACTGTCTTCCAGGCCATCAACAGCCATGCTGTCACTCAGGAGGAGCAGCCCAGTGCGCACGGCTTCTACCACTTTCCAGGGCTCACCCCCTTCTTCAAACTGGTCCCTGAGGGCCTCCAGACTGTGTGTCACACCTGCAAGCATCTTCTGAGGCAGGCC
Organism: Graphiurus murinus; assembly: GCA_004027655.1. NCBI lineage: Eukaryota > Metazoa > Chordata > Mammalia > Rodentia > Gliridae > Graphiurus > Graphiurus murinus. The sequence continues at coordinate 69,703 of PVLC010001916.1, read as the reverse complement.
ACCCTGCTGCCACTGGTCAAACACCTGCAAATTTATCAACAGAAATAGTAGTAATTGTAATGTTGGAACAAATGTATTTAGCTAAGAAATATTAATAGACCTTTCTATTAATGTTAATATAGCCAATTTTGTTGGTAAATTGAAGTGCCTGTTAACCATTGAATTGTGATTTAATGTCTACTTGGAAATTAAAGATTACAAACTGCAACAACGGATATACACAGCTTTTTAATTAGGACCCTAGTTCACTCGCTCTTTCTTTCTTTCTCGTTTCAAAGAGAAAAAAGAGAGAGAAGGAGGGAGGGAGGGAGAGAGAGAGAAAAAAGGCAATAATATGAATTTTAAACCAATGAAATAAAATTTGAAAACTATACTAACATGTTCAGGGTAGTTTAAAAATAGTCATATGCTCTATAAAGCATAAGTCATCAATATCACTTGATGACACAGACTTGGGGATGATGATATTAAAGGGAATTGTGGCTCATCATACATATTACACCAAAATAGACCTTTCTTGCCCAAATCAGGTAGCGTAAGGACATGCATGACGCAAAGGCCTACACGCTAGCCAGCCCATAATTAGCCATATGATTAAATAACCCAGATAATGACAAAGAAAAGGTATCCACATGACCACTTGAGTGCTGGTCACTTCAATGTCATTTCTCGATCACTTTAGTGCTGGGTAAGTTTGGTGTCAGCAAGTGGACAATCACACCTCTATTTTTTTTTTTAAAGATGCTATATCACTTTTTGAGATTTTGAGCACTCTTAGTCACACGTTAGGGGGGATAAAAATTTTAAAGGAGTGTGATATTTGAGGAAAAACCACAGGTGGAAATGTAACACCTGGTAGAGAGGATGGGAGGAGGCAGCGGGCGTGTGTAGGGAGCTCTGTTTCAGTCTCCCAGATCTCCCAAGAAACAAAGCTCTGAGCTGCCCCGGGCTCCCTCGGACAGGCTGTCAGCCTCCAGTGACCAGGACACTGAGAGGACAGCAGCCTCTCTGAGAGCAACCATGGCCTCTGTCCTCTCTGTTTGCCTTTAAATCATAGTCACCGATTTTGCACGATGGGCAAAACCAGAGGAAGGCAAAGGCAATGTCCATGTGCAGACGTCCAGGGTGCTGGTCAAAGCTGCCCAGGGGATCCCACATACCCAGCACAGGACAGGGATGCAGGAACCTGGAGGTTGGACCTTTTAGTGTCTTCTGTTGAGGCTCTGAGGAGCTGAGGCCAGAGGGTACACGCAGGAGAAGTTGAGCACAAGGCCAGCATGCGGGGGTCCTAATGCCTCTCTCCAGGAAGGATCAAAACCAAATGGTCAATGGCATGAAGGGGCAGGGGGGAATTTGGATAGTGCAGACTGGTGGGCTCTTGGACACCGCATTCGGATGCAGGGATGCACCTGTTTATAGAGTCGCAGCCAGCTGACCATACTGATCAGATAGTTCTTGACTTCTGACCACCTGGGATGACAGACTCCGCCGTGGCCCTCTCTCTCAGCTTCATCCTTGGAGGTACTGGACAAGACGGAACACACCATCCTCTCCAAGGAGCTGTCCGTGGGGATCTGGAGACGGCATTAAAAAAAAATGCTTAAAAGTGACACCCTTTTCTCTAGAATGGTTCTCCTCCAAAAAATAACACCATACTCTTGCCCATGTGAAAGTTCCTGCATATGCCTGATTGAAAATGTAGCATTCTAAGTGTTGCTTAGAATGTCTGTGAGATTTATTCTGAGGGGAGACATTTGCAGTTAAGGCAGAAAATTGATCCTATTTCTCAGGATCAGCCACAAGCAACTGGAATAGCTGTTTCCTCAGGCAGAAGACAGGGGGTGATATATACATAGTTCATCTACATTCTTCCCATGAAGCAAACACAAGCCAGCCCAGTTTACTTGGGACTTTGCATTAGCAGAGAAGCTTTGCTGAGAACAGTTTCTTTTCTAACTATCAAAACATATAAAAATTGTGAAGGTTCAAATTGGAAAGCCTGGTCCAGAAATTGTTCTTTTTTAAAACATTTCTAACCAAGCATCCTTTATTTTTCTACCTGAACTTCTCTAAAACTGCTCTATAAATCCCTATGTCTGTGTTACAATGAGCCACAGTCCCCTATCCCCTAGTCTTGACAGTAATTGTGGTGGTGTCTTTCTGACATTCGACTGATGGTGACTATTGTCTGAATATTTGTGCCCTTTCCAAAACCATATGCTCAAATCCCAACCCCCAAGTTGGAGAAGTCCTTCTCACCTGACCTGGCCCCTCCACTGCTCTGGACCCCAAAGCAGTCAAGTCTCAAGTCATTTAATCTGCCTTTGAGTGCTGGGACGAGAGGAGAGGTAAGAAGAAAAGGACACTTCCCGAAGCACCAGAGGCAGCAGGGCTCTGCTACCCTTAGGGGCTCAGATCTTAGCAGGAGAACTCCCTTCCAGCTGCCACCTCGCTTTGTCCCCACCCACCCAGCCTAGTAGTTCACAGCTGTCTCTCCACTTCCATGAAACATTGGTTGCAGGTCCTTCTGAGGAAGCCCAAAGCAACAGCTGCTAATGTTTCCTATACAAACTGTGTAGTGTTTTGCATACAGCCTACATGCATCCTCCTACAGACTCTGAATTATCTCTAGATTCCTCAACAATACCCAAGACAACATGACTGGTACATAAATCGTTGTTATACTATATTGTTTAGGAACTAACAGCAAGGGGGAAAAAAGAGAAGGCTGTATATGTTGGTTACAGGCACAATCTGTTTTTTTCTAACATGTTTAGTTTGTTGTTGGTTGAATCCGTGGGTGGGGACCTTATGGCTAGAGAGGGCTGCCTGTGTTCTAGAGTCACCCTCGGAAGAGCCCAGAAGTGGGAGAGGCAGTCAAGCATGCATACCACCTTTAGATAAATATATTCTATTAGATAAATATATTTCTATTGATGCATTATAGTCTCATATCATAATGTAAATCACAGTATTAGCGACATACATGCACATAGCACTTGGTAGGCTTTCCCTCTGCTCCCTCCCTCCTCCTCCCTTCCCCATAGAGGGTATTCAGATTGACATTGGTATTCTCACATAGGTACATAATGCCCATGGAAGTTATTCCTTGACTGATCCTTCCTCTCCCTCCTCCCCTTCCCCTAGACCACCTCCCTGGCTCCACTGCAATCTCTCCTTCCATTTTCTGAAGTCCCTCTGGTGTCTCAATTATCCCCTAGCTTCTGCGTATTAGAGAAAACATAGAACCCTTCACTTTCTGTGACTGGCTAATCTCACTTAATATAACGTTCTCTAGGTCATCCATACCTCCTTTAGCTCAGCAGAATAATTCAGGATCTGTTCAACTTGAAGAGGATCAAAACCAAACCGAGATTTGAGATCAGACTGGACTTTCTGAGGCTCCCACACCATGTTCTGCAGGCTCAGATGGTAAACCGACTCTACAGAACAGCAAACAAGTTCTACTGTTAGTTTTTTTTTGTTTGTTGGTTGTTTGTTTGGTTGGTTGGGGTATTGAGAAAGGAACCCAGGGGCATTCTACCTCTGAGCTACATCCCCAGCCCAATTTTTTTATTCTTTATTTTGAAACAGAGTCTCACCAAGTTGAAGAGGGCTTCACTAAGTTGCTGAGGCTGGCCGCAAACCTGTGATCCTCCTTTCTCAGCCTCCTAAGTACTGGGGGCACAAGCGTGTACCACCACACCCAGCTAGTTATTTTAATAATTTGATACATCTATCATGATTCAGAAAGTAACATCATTTTCACCTCTAAAGGAAAAGTGAATGAAGGCTGAATATCATGTAGGCATCAAATAGGAACAATGAACAGAAGCTAAAACATTTTTCCCCCTCATCTGCAGAGGATGCATCCCAAGACCCCCAGAGGATGCCTGGAACCACTCATAGTAGTAAATCTCCTATATGCTGTTTTTTCTATATACACCTATAATAAAGTTTAACTTATAAATTAGGCACAGTAAGTGATTATAAACAACTAAGAATAAAATAGAACAACTATAATAAGATTGTCAGCATCACTACTATAATGTTGTGGGACCATTATTAAGATAAGTGCTACTAGCCAGGAGTGGTGGCACACATCTGTACTCCCAGTACTTGGGAGGCTGAGACAGGAGAACCCCAAGTTCCACACCAGCCTCAGCAATATAGCAAGACTCAGCAACCTAGCGAGACCCTGTTTCAAAACAAAAAATAAAAAGGGGTAGGGGTATAGCTCAGAGGTAGAATATCCCTGGGTTCAATCCCCAGTACCAAACACACACACACACACACACACACACACACACACACGTGCGCGCGCGATAAGGATTAGTTAAACCTAAGCTTTGTGATACCACAACAATTTGCTAACCAAGGCACCTACTACGTGACTAATGGGCAGGCTGCACATACATGGTGGATACACTGAACAAAGGAATGATTCATGCCCAGGGCATAAACGGAGTGGGATGGCATAAGATTTCATCTTGTTACTCAGATTATTGTACAATTTAAAGTTTATGAATTGTTTATTTGTGGAATTTTCTATTAAATATATTTTTCAGACTGCAGTTGACCATGGATAAATGAAACTGCAGAAAGTGAAAGTATTGATATGGGAGGACTACTGACATTGGTGATATTGAGTGTGAGATGTCACACTCTCCCTGACATAAGTGATTTCAAAATTTCTAGAGGTGATTTGAAAGTATATTTCAAAATCTTGGTAAAATTCAAATCATTGAACCAAATAATTCCATTTCTAAAAATCTATCTCAAAAAACTTAGATAACTGAACAAAAATTAACATATAATAATAGTATTATTTTTGTTTTATACTAATTAAATATTAAAAACTAGCTAAGCATCTTGCATCAGGGCAAAGGATAAACTAGATTCATTGCATAAAACACTATGGAAAGTTTAAAACTATATTTCTAAACGTCTTTAAAGTCATAGGATAAAAGTTTCTCTGAGGTAATCAAGGTATAAAATGTACAAGCTACTAAAATAACCCAGCAACACCACCTAGAAGTAATACTCAAAATATAAGTCCCAAATGCCCAAGGTTTGACAAAATCTCTGTGGAACATAGTCCAGCAGTTGCAAACATAAAAGCAAAGAGATTCCAATATGAACCTTTACCTGAAAACTTAGCAACTAGATCATTTCAGATCATGGTTCCACAACCATCCACTGAGCACCTTCACAGGATGCCAACTATAAAACCACTTCACATGCATGACCTCCTGCTATCCTTAATGTAATGCTGTGAGCACTACAGAAAGGCATAATCATGACATTTGGGGGAAAAAAAGTCAGGTCAGGGAACTCCAGGAAGGTATAAAAGATGGAGTAGATTCTAGGAATCCAAGACTCCTGTCTCATTGTCTTTGTATGACATTATAGGGGGAAAAAATACTGGTTTCTGAGATTTAAGCTAGTATTCCCGATATGTGGAAGAAGGACCAAGCCCCAGGCTAAGCACTGTCCATGCAGGTCTAAGCTACCAACCAACAGCACTACCAGGGAGGTGCTGTAATTACCCTTTGGAGACAGGAGTAAGCAGACAGTTAAGCTCATGGAACATTACACTTCTAGACTTAGCTACCCAGGTGAGCTGGTTCCCAAGCCTCAATTGTAATTATTAATCTCTACTGCTCTCAGAATACATTAGAATTATTCAAAGAGTTCCAGAAAACAGAGAAAAAATGGTGACATCAGTCTCTGAGTCACTATAAAAACAATATAAAATCACCCCCAAAAAAGTGAAAGACAACCGTGGTTCTGAAATTTGTGGTTAAACAACAGAATATTCAGAACATGTGAATTGACAGCTCAGTGACTGACATGATTGGAGAAGTAGCCCAGAGCCACTGCCAGGGCCCCTCCCTTCCTTTTCACACATTGTAATCTCATTCATTGGACCAAAGAATTTTTCTTGGAGACAAGAAAATTGACAATTTTCAGTGGCTCCTAGAAGTGTGTGTGTGTGTGTGTGTGTGTGTGTGTGTGTGTGTGTGTGTGTGTGTTTGCAATAGAATTCCTTAGCTCTGACTCACTGGCAAATGAATAGAAAATTAACTATTTTAATTACATTCTTAGCAGTAATTACATTTCCAATTGTAAGGTAAGTTGATTGCTATAATTTGGAGGGTGTACAAAAACAAGAGCTTCCAAATGAGTTTGTTAGAATCGAGGTCACTGAGATTTCAATGAGGTGTTTTATACATCGCCCACCCCAGCTCTGGGTTTTGTTCTGAGGGTCAGAAATAGTAGTTCCTGCAGGAACTAAAATTGAAATTTGAGTTAATTGGCAATGGCCTACTTTCCCTCCTACAGATCACTAAAGAAACCCTTTCCCTTCTTGTGGGGACTCCCCTGCTGAGTCAAAAGCAGCAGGTGGGATTTGGGGTTGTGGAGAGTATCAAGTTACTCCGTGCAGCAGGAAAAGTGTGGCTGGGTCTGCAGACTCTGTATGTGATCCTCACCTTAGATGGCTCAGGAAACTGAGTCTTCCACAGTAAAAGGCTGGTAGAGGTCTTGACCGCAGGCATCTAACCCCTATGACCTACCTTCTTCCCATCAGCCCCAATACCTGCCCCAGCAGAATCTTTTTATAATGCAGGTCTCATTCTGTTGTTCTGTCTGGCCTGGGCTGCCCTTCAGGACTACAACACTGCCTGCTGTACACCAACCCTGCGAGTTGAGCACGCTTGGCTCTTGGCAAGGCCCAGCACCTCACACACTATTCTCCTTTCCTAGAAATGCTCCCTGGTCTCTTCAATGAGCTCTAACTTGTCTTTCAAAGCTCTTCCTTCTTTGAAGCTTTTCTTGAGGAACATGCCAGAATACTACACTGTGGTCATTGTTTTTTCCCTTATTGGCACATCCCTCTCCTTTACTTAACAAGAGCAAGAAAGTTTAGAGAATGAGGAAGGAAGGAAGGATGGGTAGATGGATGGATGGATGGATGAATGATAGATGGATGAGGGGTGAATGAGTGGGTAGTATTTAAACGGATGGATAAATGGGTGGGTGTATACATGGGTGGGGAGAAGGATGGATGGATGGATGGATGGATGGATGGATGGATGGATGGATGGACGGACAGACGGATGGACGGACGGACAGACAGATCTAATTTTGCTGTTTTCTCATCACATATATTTGCCTCAGAAAAAGAGACAGAGAGAAAAAGTGGGAACATAAAACAAAATATTCAGGCCAAGTTGACAATTTTAGAAATAATATCCCAGATTAAGAAAAGAGTAGGTAGTAGGCAGGCAGGAAGGAACAAAGGAAGGAAGGGAAGAGGAAGGGAGGGATGAAGGGGCTAGCTAATCACATCTCCTCCCCTGAGGAAGGGCTGCTTATTTAGGTAGTGAACTCTTTAAGTCCACAACAATCTGACTTTTTTTACTAGGGATATTGTTTTACAAATATTTCTTCCCAATAGGAGCTTAGACAGAAGAAAGGTTAAAAATCACAGAAACAGTAATTATCTAATCTTAGAAGGCATCAAGTTGAAGAATTTTAAAAGCAGATATTTTTAATTTAAAATACCATTTTTAGCCAGGTATGGTGTCACATGCCTGTAATCCCAGTACTTGGGAGGCTGAGACAAGAGGATTGCAGTTCCAGGCCACCCTCAGGCCAGCAACTTAACAGGACTTCGTTTCAAAAAAAAAGTAAGGGGGTAGGGCTGGGGGTAGAGGTAGAATGACCTTAGTTTCAAACCCCAGTACCAACAGAGAAAAAAATTATTTTTGTTAATAACTACTACAGAATTTCAGTAGGGCTAAAAAGTCAAATTCAGTTTGGAGTTCCAAATTTTCCTTCTGCTTCTATCTTTTGTAAACAGAAACAATTCTTTCATTCAATAACCTAATTAAGTCATTTCTTTGAACAGCACTTTAGCTCCAAAGAGATTGCCGATAAACATAAGTCATGAGACATGTTGGAATACAGCAGGTCCCTCAGGTACCCATACCAGTGTCTGCTGCTCCATGCTGCTGCAGGAACTTCAGCGTGGAGATGGTCACATTCAGCACAACTTCAGAGCCCTGGGAGAAGGTGTGGTTGAGTGGTAGCCAGTCTAAATCTTCCAGAGATGTTAAGCAACTAGAACCAAAACAAAAGCAGAGCAGTATGAGCTGGTATCAACCCAACGGCAGCATCTGTCCCAAACTTACATCTTGTGGCCCCAGCCCAGCCACAAGATGTGGCTGGATCATCCACACATCAACGTTCTTCTTGGGTTTAATGTCACCTTAACTTTCTGGGAAAGAGACTAAACACGAGAGGGAAGTCCTTCTCTTGAAACACTGGAGAAATGGCCCTTCAACCCAGACCTCAGGTTTGGAATGGTTATATGCTCATTAAATTCAGCCTTTCCAGTCTTCCTGCCCAACTAGGAGGTTTATGTCACTGCTGTAGTGGTGAAAAACTTAGAAACAACCAAATATCTAATGTTAAGATACTTAATTATGGTATATAGTACCTCACCAGATACAATATCAGGCAGCCATTAAAAATGATCATCTGAGCCGGGCGTGGTGGCGCACGCTTGTAATCCCAGCATTCGGGAGGCTGAGACCGGAGGATCCGGGTTCACGGCCAGCCTCAGCTACCTAGTGAGGCACTCTGCAACTTAGTGAGACTCGGTTTCAAAATAAAGAATAAAAAATAGGGCTGGGGATGTAGCTCGGAGGTAGAATGCCCCTGAGTTCAATTCCCAGTACCGCAAAAAAAAAAAAAAAAAAAAAAAGAACATCTGGCAACTATAAGACTGTGTGAAATGTTAATGAGGTAGCATTAAGTTTTTTTAGAAAAGAAAAATTATGTAGACTATGATCTGAACAACATCACTGCCTAGACAGATGGGGACAGAGGTAGAGGTAAAGGGCTCTGGGTGTTTCAGGGTGACATTATCATGGGTGTTCTTCTTTTTATCAAATAATTACTGAGTGATACATATTTTCCCATTAAAAATGAGGAGAAAAAATCAACACCTATACTTAGTAATATTTTCTTTGTTTACTTACTTCAAAACTGTCTGGAGAAAGGGGACCAGGGCACGCATGACATCTTGCACACGTATGTTGCTAGCATGCAGTCTCGGTAGTGAAAGCAAAAAATCCCAGATATGAGGTTGCTGGTGGAGACTTTCCAGCTTTAATATCACCTCCTCAGTTCTATTGAGATCCATCTGATAGGGAAAAAAATATCAAAAATTTTTTGTTTGGTTTTGTTTTTAGTTTTATTACTCAGTTAACTGGGGTGAGGGGGATACTGTAAAAGTACAAGAACGTAGTTTGAACTTCTGCTGGTGAGACACATACCTCACATGTCACTGTGTTAAACAGACAAGATTTTATAATCATTCTGTTAGGGTTTTGTTTGTTTGTTTGTTTGTTTTGTGTTTTGTTTGTTGGAAAGTGTGGACACTTTTTATAAGTTTGAAATCAAAAAGTCAGAGAAACCCACAATTCACAATAGCCAAATTATGGGACCAACCATAATATCTGTCCACCAACAGATAAATGGATTACAAAATTATGGGATAAACACACAATGGGATTCTACTCAGCAAAAAAGAAGAACAAAATTATGTCATTTGCAGGAAAATATATGAACCTGGAGAACATGATGTTGAGATTAGCCAGTCACAGAAAGTAAAGGGTCATATGTTTTCTCTCATATGTGGAAGCTAGGGAGTAATCAGGATACCAGAGGGACTTTAGAGAGTGGAGAAGAAACTCTAGAAAAGGAAGGAAGGTGGTCTACGGGAGGGTGGAGAAGGAGGAAGGAGAATTAATGAAGGAAACACTTCCACTGACATCGTGTACATATGTGAGAATATCAACGCCAATCTCAATGTCATATATGGAGAAGGAAGAAGTAGGGAGGGAGCTGAGGAAAATTCACCAACTATTGTGTGCGTGTATGTCACTATGACTATGAACTACATTATGGTGTGAGACTACAATGCACAAATAAAAATATAAAAAGTAAAAATATTGTGGAACTGTCATAAAAAATAAATTAATAGACCAATGGAATGGAATGGAGAGCCCAGAAATAAACTCACACACAATCAGTCAACTAAGTTTTGACAGTGTGTCAATAATATACAGTGAAGGAAAAAATATCTCTTCAATAACTGGTGTTAGGAAAGCTGGATATTTATATTCAAGAGAGTAAAACTGGACCTCTATCTTATTATAGAAAAGTACAAGTGAGTTAAATATAAATGTAAAACCTGCAATCATAAAATTCCTAGAAGAGAAGCTGGGCATGGTGTCATACACTTGTAATCCCAGTACTTGAGAGACTGAGACTGGAGGATCTGGGTTCATGGCCAGCCTCAGCTACTTAGTGAGGCCCTCTGCAACTTAGCGAGACCCTGTTTCCAATAAAGAATAAAAAATAGGGCTGGGGGTGTAGCTTGGAGTTAGAATGCCCCTGGGTTCAGCCCCCAGTACCTCAAAAAAAAAAAATTCCTAAAAGAGACAAAGGAGAAAACCTTGAATTTGGGCTAGGCAACAATTTTTTGAATATGGCATAAAAGCATGGACAACAGAAGCAAAAAAATAAGGGGACTGTAACAAACTACAATGCTTTTGCACAGCAAAAAATTCAGTTTGCAATGAAAGTGCAACCTACAGAATGAGAGGAAGGGTTTGAAAAACACATAGTTGATAAGAAGTTAATGTCTAAATTATATCAGAGTCGGGCATGGTGGTGCACATTTGTAATCCCAGTACTTGGGAGGCTGAGACAGGAGGATCACAGTTTCGCAGCCAGCCTCAGATACTTCATGAGGCCCTCTGCAACTTAGTGAGACCCTGTTTCCAAATAAAGAATTAAAAATAGGGCTGCGTATGTAGCTCAGAGGTAGAATGCCCCTGGGTTCAATCTCCAGTACTGCAAATAAATAAATATGTAAATAACAATTATGTCCTATATCTCAATTGGAAAAAAAAAGAAATAACCTGATAAAAAATGGACAAAATACTTGAGTAGACATTTCTATAAAGAAGGCATAAAAATGGCCAGTGGATATACGAAAATGTGTTCAACATCACTAATTATCAGGGAAATGCAAATCAAAATCACAATGAGATACTACCTTATATTTGGCAGGATTGCCATTTCAGATGAATGAATTACAAAATTATGAGATATACACACAACAGAATTCTACTCAACTGTAAAGAAGAATAAAGTTGTGTAATTTTCAGAAAAATGGGTAGAACTGGAGAATATTATGCAGAGTGAGATTAGCCAGTCACAGAAAGTGAAGGGCCATAAGTTTTCTCTCGTATGTGGAAGCTGGGTAGAAAATGGGATACAAGAGGGTCTCCAAATAAAGGAGGAGAAACTCCAGTGGATCAACGGAGGGTACCTAGGCAAGGGAGGTGGTGTGTGTAGGGGGGACTTGGTGACGAAGAAAACACTTCAAAAGATACTATGAACATACACAAAAGTATCAATACCAATCTCCATATCATGGACGGGGAAGGGGACAGAGTTGGGTGGGATTCAGGGAGATGCTCACCAACTGCTGTGGGTGTGGATGTTCCTATCACACTAGACTTCATTATGCTATAAGATTACAATGCACCAATAAAAGCGTATTTCAAAAGATATCATTAAAAAAAGATCAGTGCTAGTAAGGATGAGGAGAAAAGGGAATCCTCGCACATTATTGGCAGAAATGGTAAATTGGCACAACCATTATGAAAGACAGTATGGAGCTCCCTCAGAATATTAAAAGTAGAACTTGTATATGAAAATAAATAAATAAATTCTCAGAAAGAAAAAGAGAGAGGGAAAGGAATGGAAAGCAAAGAAGGGAAAGAGGAAGGAAGGGAAGTAGTGAGAGAAGGAAAGGATAGAGACAGGGGATAAAGGAGGAATGGAGGACTGACTAGAGACCCAGACAGCAGGAGTCTGTGGTCCCCCAGCGGTGGTGGGGTGGCCGCAGGACTGCTAGCTCCCCTCTCTTCTCTGGCTAACTTGTCATGGAGACAGAGCAGATACAGAAAGCAAATACTCTCTGCATGTGCCTGGTATAGAATCTTGCAACCAGAAGTCTGGGATCTCTGGAAACTCCACTTTAGCGGGGTACAATCAGACAGCCTGTGGAGTGTGACAGGGCACGATGGCCCCTACCACACCCACCCACTCAGATCTTTCTGCCCCTGACAGCACCAGCCTGCAGCTGTGAGTCTCCTCTTGTTCTCCCTTAAAGGGCTCCAGTCACACACACACTCTCACCCCTCCATCAAAGTCTTTCTTGTCAGCCTCACCAACAGCCTCCACATTGCTACCCCCAAAGTCACTTCTCCATCCTCTCCCCACCTGATCAGTCAGCAGCGTGGAGGCAGTGGCTCCCCCCACCTCCTTGAAAAGGCTTCCCTGGCCTTCCTAGACACAGTCTTCCTCACCTTGCCTCCTGGCCTGATACCTCAGGCAGATGCAGTGTTCAGAGTGGAGCCCTCTTCCTCTTCTCTATCCACACCCTCTGGGGATCACCTTGTAGTGCCATCTTTGCACCAACACCTTCCAAGTTCATATATATGGTGCCTACTGTTTACCTCAACTCCAAGCTGGAATCACTCATAGCCACCATGATGCCCCAAATCAAATTCCTGATTTCCTCCTCCATTTCCTTCTCCCCGTCCCATCACCAAGTAAACCTGATCTAATCTTTCCCCATCTCAGTGGCAGTCACTCGATTTCCAATTGCTAATCTCAAACCACTTAGAGTCAGCCTATCTCCTCTCTTATCCTACTGGTTCTACCTTCAAGATATATCAAGAATTCCACCACACCCCACACCTCTGTCACCAGCTATATCACTACATTAAATCTTCATCATGCATTCACACAACATTAAGTGGATTTCCTGACCAGTCTCCCAGTTACACTCAGTCCGTCATCATCTACGCAAAACACAGTGTCCAAACAAACCCTCTGGAAACATCATTCAAGTCTCATCATGCCCCTGCTCACATTACTTGAATGACCATTTCACTCTAAAGGGAACTGAAACAGTATAACAGCATTATCAGGATTCTTCAACAGGAAAGTTACCTGGACTTCCTTTCTCACAGCACACTGAGCTGTTCTCCTGTGGCCACATGTCCTCAGCTCATTGTACGCAAGGCCTAAATGTCTGCACATCACAGCCCTGCTACGGATATGATGCTGTTCAGTGTTTCTTACACTTGACATAACATAACCATTATCCTCACAGCCTGTTAATTATTCAGTGGCTGCACTAAATAGGCTATCAACATTTACCTACCCTGCAGTGGGATATTAAAGTTATCCATCACTACAAATGAACGTCTTTAGGCATGTAGCTTTTTATTTCTTTTGCATTATAAGTAATACAAGTTGCCAGAACAATTAGTGGGATAAAGAATATCAAGTTTTGGGCATCAAAATTTCCTTTGACATGATCATTTAATCATTGAAATGGTGCTTTATATATTTTTATGTCCTTCAGTTACTTGGAAGAATCTGAAATTGCATGATCCATAATATTTTATTTTTGATCTGGTACACCAGAAAGCTCAAGTGTAAGATGAGTATCCAATCAGGGTGATTTTGGTAATCCTGCTTTGCTAGTATAATTGTTTAATGGGTACACTGATATTCCTGTTTCCTGACCATTCCACTTCCTAAGTTGGCTCTTATTCTTCTACTTTTCTTCTAATGGTTTTACTGCACATATTTTTCTTGAACTGCCTAAATCCTTCTTAGACTTAGGCAAGCGCAGGCCTACGTATCATGGTTAGCACAATGCTCTTGAAAATACACAGACAGCCGACATCTGATGTGGCCCCATATGCAAGGAAAATTCCGAGGTTGTCAGGATTCACCCTAACTCAGGGCTTGTCAGCTCGGCACTGCTACCTTTCTGGTCAGAGGAGTCTCCTTCACAGGGCTGCCCTGTGCTTTGTAGGTGGTCAGCAGTATCTCAGGCCTCTACCCACTAGAGGCCAGTAGTGACCTCCTCACTGGCCCCAAGTTGCGTCAACAAAAAAGCATGTCCAGACACACGACAAATTTTCCCCACTTTGTGTTTAGCAAATCTCCACCCGAGCTTGGCTCAGGTTGGCTTGAATCCCAGCTCTGTGGATCGCCTGCCACCCACTGGCCTCAACCCCCACCACTGCTTTTACTCATCTTCAGCCTTGTTTTAGGGAACTGAGATGTGTCTTTCAATCCAAATGCAGCCCCTACACGACTGCTACTCAAAAGAAAAATCACCAAAATGAAGTGTTTGAAAACATAAACTAAATTTAAAAAGTGTTGTGAATTTAACGTATTTTCTGGAGATTCCATTTTAAACTTTCATCAACATACTTACTGCTAAAAAACTGTATCCATAGGAAGAATCTGCAAGAGAGAAGATTGTAGACACATCAGCTCAGTCATCCACCCAAAAAAACACGAACCCAGAGATGACTTTAGTTTTCAAGTCAAATGAGGTGTCAGAGCCCTGACCCGAACAGAAGAATAAGGCTAAAGGAAGCCACTTCGGTTGGTTTCCAAACCACATTGATATCAGGAAATTTCTTGGGGGGGGGGGGGGAATCTAACTGGTAAACCAAAATTCATCAATTTGCCCAAAGATATTATATTATTTAATTAGTCTCAAATTCCACCAGGCACTGTGAGCATTTGGGATAGTACAGCAAGAATGAAGACTTGAAATATAGAAAAACAAAGGAAGGAAAAAGTTGAAGAAGGAATGAAAAGTGAAATTATTATTTTTCTGGTAATTTTTGAACTTCATATAGCATGGGAAATGTCTCAAATGATAGCAAGTTGAAAATAGAGGCTTCAACACTGAAAAAAATATTTTTTTCTTTTAAAGAAACGTGTCAAACCTCGTCTAAAAAATAAGTTTTATATAAGTAGAATGACCCTATAATAGAGTCTAATGTCAGAAACTCCATCCTTTGTGTTAGAAGCCATTCTCGGCTTTTGTCTATACACTTTGGGTCCACAGTGAACTCAGCCTTCAGGGGGCCTCAGCCTAACCAGCCCTGTGCTGCCCTGGACAAAGGTGACATTTTCTCTCTAGGAAATAATAATGGCACCTCCTCTGGGTAGCTCATTCTTTGTCTTTCTGCCAAATTCGTTAGCTCATTTACTTGCATATAAGCGATGAAGAGAAAGAAACATATATACAAAGGGCTGAGAATGTAGTTCAACGACAGAGCACGTGCCTAGCATGTTCAAGACCTGAGTTCCATCCCCAGCACTAAATAAATACATACATACATAAAAATGCTCTTTGGGGTTAGGGATGTAGCTCAGTGGAAGAGCACCTGCCTAGTATGTATGAAGCCCAGAGTTCAATCCCCAGCACCACAAAAAAAATTAAATTAAAATAAAAAAGAAAGAAAAGAAAAGAAATCTTAAGGTTCCCAAATTCCCCAAATAAAAACAAAGGTAATCTCCAGTTATTTGAAATTCAGGTTAAAATAATGAATGGGATTTTTTTTTTTTTTTTTTTTTTTGGTAGTAGGGGTTGAATCTAGGGGTGTTCTACCACTGAGCTATACCCCCAGTCCTTTTTATTTTTTTTATTTTGAAAGAGGGTCTCCATGCTATGCTACCATGTGCTGGCCTTGAATCCATGATCCTCTTGTCTTGGTCTCCCAAGTACAGGTGTGTGCCACCACATCTAGCTAATTATTTTTTTTAATAATGTGCATGTAATGTTTGGGACACATACATATATTGAAAAATCATCTGTAATTTAAGATTCAGTTTTAAATGAATATCCTGTATTTTGTCTGGCAGCCATGGCCTCAAGGTTTAGGGGGTGGGGCAGGGCGGGATCACTAAGCCAGCCCCTTAACAAAGCTGGCAGTGGGGGAGGCCTGGGAAGACAAGCCGCCCCTCCGAGGCTCAATCCTCACTTGTAAGCTCTCTAGGATCTGTATCCATTCTACTTTCTCTCTTTCACAGATTTATAGATAAGAGCTGAAGCCTATTATAATGCGGATTTCTTCATAATGAGCAGAAACTGACTGTTGTTTAGAGAATAACCACCCTAATAATCCAAATGTTTACAATCAAAGCAAGCTCGTGGCCCAGGAGCAGGTGTGAGGACCATAGAAGAGACAATCCAATGTACGAGGAGGGAGGAATCCGAGAGTATGTGTTTGCAAACGTGGGTGGGTGCAGACAGGATCTTACAGTGGAGAGGGCAGCAGGGATCCGGAGCTCCTGGCTAGTTGTGGGACCTCTGCCTTCTATAAAGTGCCTCCGCACTTAGGAAGATGAACCCAGCCCCGCCTCCACACCGGCCACAGGGCCGGCCTTGGCCACCAGGGGGCGCGCCCTCCCCCAGACCCACAGGAGAGCCTGCTCAGTAAGGATTGGGGGATTGTATACACTCTCCCAAGCCCCAGGTGGGAGTACCGCAATCCCAAGAGATTTACTTGCCTGGGGTCTTCGATCTTTCTCGCCAGAGTTTTTGCAAGCGTTTTGCCTTGTCCATCGTTTCATAGATTCCCTCAGCCAGGTCCTGCATCTCTTTTAGAAAAGCCAGGCTGCTCACCGCCTGCGGGCTAGCTGCGGATTGAAACCTAGAAAACCTTCAAGCAAAAAGGAGTCAGTAGTAGGAGCGGGGCTCTTCGGCAGGAGTAAGTTTCTCAGCCTCTTTAAGGCTCTTGGCATGCAATACCAAACTGTTTTCAACTAACTGGTACCAATAGACTCTTCCACCAGCCACCCTTGAGAACCCTCGGTTTCCTCCAAAATAGAATTTACTCCTAAAAAAAAAATTGTGAACTTAAAATTAGAAAACTGCTCCCATTCTCTTCATTACCTGCAAAGCTCAACCCTTTTAGTTTATTAGCTAGATCAATTTTTTCTATTCCTTCCCCATGTACCCATGTATTATGCACTATGACCTGTCCAGGTGTTGCAAACAATTTATCAGTGGGCAGAACAGACCCCACCTTTGCAGGAGGAGACTGAGGTAGTTATGGGTGGAGAGAGATGCTGAAAGACAGAGTGAGCAGGGACATCTGTCTTAGAGAGGGGGCCCAGCAGATGTCCCAGGCAGACCTGAGTGTGCACCCCTAGGCTGCAACCTGCACCCGGAGATGGTGCCACATGGGAAGAAGTGGGAGTGCATTCTGGGAAGAGGGTGTGTGTGCAAAGGCCCCAGGGCAGGAAAATGCCAGAGGAGTTTGGGGCAGTGCAGGGAATGGGGAAAGAGACAGAGCAAAGCCGGGTGTGGTGGTGCCCGCTTGTAATCCCAGTACTTGGGGGGCTAAGACTGGAGGATCGGAGTTCACAGCCAGCCTCAGCTAATTAGTGAGGCCCTCCACAACTTAGTGAGACCCTGTTTCAAAATAAAGAATAAAAAATAGGGCTGGGGGTGTAGCTCAGAGATTGGATGCCCCTGGGTTCAAGCCCTACTATGGCAAAAAAAAAGAAAGAGACAGTGCAAACTGATGGACCAGACATCACAGCAGGGTTGGCCAAGGGAAGGACTTTGCTCAGCACCAAGGGCATGGGGAGCTTGGACAGGTTTCACCAAGGAAAACATAGTCTGCTTCAACTCTAAAAGCATCCTCTATCAACACTCCAAAACCAATGAGTGCAACTCCTCCCATCAACAGGCTAAGAAAGAAAACTCCTATAAGCATATCAGCTGATGCAGAAAAAGCCTTTGACAAAACCCAACACCCACCCATGAATTAAAAAAAAAAAAAAAAGACCTTTCGGTAAATGAAGAACAGAGGGAAACTTTCTCCACTTGGTAAAGAACATCTACAAAAACCCCAACAGCCAATACAATACTTATTGGTGAGAACCTGAAGGCTTTCCCACCGAGATCAGGAACAAGGAAAAGAGTTGCTATCACCACCCCTTTCCAAGGTTGCACCTGATCATATCAACCAATGCAATATAGGATGAGAAGAGGAAGTAAAACGTGCCCATAGAGAAGGAAAAAATAAAACTGTCCTTGCTCTGAGAAGGCATGATTGTGTATGTGGAAAATCCCCAAAGACCTGACCCAAATAAATACCACAAGAGATCATAGTGGACCACGGGACACACTGTTAAAATAAAAAGTCAATCAATCCCTTCTCTATATGCCGGCAATCACCAGGTGGCATCCACAGAGTTCTCTGGCTGCAGAGAGGATTCAGCATGGAAGACAGGGTGGCAAGGGAGTCACCAGTTAAAAGGTGGCTTTGCAGAGAGTGAAGCAGGTAGACAGGGTCAAGATCCACCTTGGGAGTGAACTGGAAGGACCTGGAATAAACTAGGTGTGGGCTCTGTTAACCTTGCCTTTTATTTTCTGGATTTCTGATGCTTGGACCTCTTGGGGCCTCCTGGGGGCGCTTTCAGGATTACTCAGTTCCTAATATAGACAGAACATCCCTGGCAGCCACTTCCAAGTCTGTGTTCCTTAGCCTACCTGATTAAAACAGCGGGCTCTACAGAGAGGGAGTCACAGAGGACTTGCAGGGCACTGTAAGAGAAGGAATGGGTGCTCGCTGCAAATACAGACTGTTTGCAATGCCACCCGGGGAGGGAAGCCAGAGAGCCCTTTCATGTGAACTCAGATTCAGAAGGACCAGGGTTTCAGTGTACTGAATATGCAATGTTTTTATCTATCTTTCTATTGCAGCTTTTACTGTCTTCTTCATTTATGTGTATTAGCCATATCTTTTTACCATTTTTGAGAAATGTTTTCTCCAGTTTATTTGCCTTTATATTTTATTTTAGTGTTGATGTTGTTCCTCCTAAAAGACAACAGATATAATATGTTTTAAAATGTATGTCCAAGCTGGGCGTGGTAGCGCACGCTTGTAATCCCAGTACTTGGGAGGCTGAGACAGGAGGATGGCAGGTTCGTGGCCAGCCTCGGCTACTTAGTGAGGCCCTCTGCAACTTAGTGAGACCCTGTTTCAAAATAAAGAATAAAAATAGGGCTGGAGGTGTAGCTCAGAGGTAGAATATCCCTGGACTCAATCCCTAGTACCACAAAAAAAAAAAAAAAAAAAAAAAAGTATGTTCATAACATGATGTACATACACAAACTTTCAATGCCAGTCATTGTGTCAATCAAGGGAAGGTGGAGAGGGAGAAGAAGAGGGAATGAGGTGGGAACTGGGCGTGGGCTCAACAAGTGCTGTGTGCATGTATGCCTTTATGACCCTAAACTTCTTCAAGATGTATGACTACAGTGCCCAAATTAAAAAAAAAAAAAAAAAGTAATGAAGAGCAGAGAAAATACTAGAAACAATACAAAGTCCAGTGCTTAAACATACCCACTCTTGGGACTTCTTCTCTCTCCAATTCCCACTCACAGGGGCTAGAGACTGGCCTCCAAGGATCTGTATTATAACCCATGTATCCCAGCAATTCCAACACAGACCACCCACAGACTAGCCTGACATTGTGGGAAAATGGAGTCTGATTCTAACAAGAAATAGAAAGTTGCCATTTTTTTTACCTTTATAAATATGTATGGGGGGAGGGGGAGTTGCTTTTTTTCTAATAGTCAGCCAGAGAAAATATTCTCATGACCTCAGGAATCAGCACTGTGCACCTGTTTACATCCAATCTCAAGTTCAGTAGGAATTTTGTTTTAATCAGTAAAACCACTGATTTGAAATAAAGTAGGAGATTGTGTCACCAATTACTAAAAGTGTGTTACAGTAACTAAGTATCCAATTAAATTTAGCATATCTCAAAGTAAAAAAAAAAAAAAAAATTTGAGGGAAATTTTTCCTGATTACGAATTACAGAACCTTTTAGATTGTTTAATCCCGTGTGTTTACTTGACAAATTATAGAATATTGCAAATGGATTAACAGTTGTTAACATGTAAATCTATCCTGAAAGCAGGACAAAGCTTGCATGACAAAGAGGTTTAGTAAAATCTCTTCCACAAACACCAGTCGTTTAATTCTTAGAACTTGCCATCAAGTCATGGTGGGTGCAATGGATGTGTATTTATGGAAATAAACATGGTGCCGTCCAGGCCACAGCCCATTTAGAGATGGAGAATTGAGTAAGCTTGTGGAAAGCAACAAAACTGTAAGCAACAAAGCCAGGTCCACGCCTGAAGGTGACCTCTGGGACAGGCAGCCGCTGCACACCAGGGAAATCCCGTCATGTGAAATGTCACCTTCTACTTAAATGGGTCGAACTGCATAACAAAAAAATCAGTCTCTCCTCTGTCCTGGCCTCCTACGAAAGGCTAGAAATGACCTCTGCATGCTGTGAAGCTGGATCCACACTCTCCTGCCTCCCCCAAACAAACCTGGGCCTTCCCTGGGAACCCATTGAATTATCAGATTATAGAGATTTATGTAATTCAAGATGAGTTTCCCCTGTAATAATGAGCTGGTTTTATGTTCTCTTTCTAATTATTCTTTCCAAAGTACCTCGGTTTATCCTCAAGACCAGATTATGAACTATCACTGACATGAGAAATGTTTATAGCAGAAAGAAAATAATTAAAAAGACTTGATTAAATGTTGCCCTGTGTATGTGTGTGTGCGTGCATGTGTGCAGAAGCCTGTGTGTGTGTGTGTGTGTGTGTGTGTGTGTGTGTGTGTGTGTAAAAGAGGGGGATTCTTGAACACCCCCAAGCCCCAGAATTGCACTAGAATTGGAGAGAGGGGAGCAATCTCCTCCTTCCTGAGCCCAGTTATTTTGACTTCTTTCCCGCATACTTGATGTTGCTGGGTAGGAAAAGAACTGCAAAAGGAAGATGTGTCAGCTAAGATCCAAATGCAGGAGGACCAGGCCAGTCCTCTTGGCAGAAATGACCCTCTCAGCCCTCAGGCCAACACCAAGAATCACTCCTCAAGGGCCCAGCAACCAGACGTCACACCTAGATCTAGCCAAGAAGTGCCATAAGGAATCTGAGGATGCTGGAAGTGGGAGGGGCCACAGAAGTCATTGCACATGCCAGTCCCTCAATTGGCACAAAAGGAAATTGAGGCCAAATGAGAGCTCCCTGGGGTCAAAATGTTTTGCAAGCAATGTCACCCTTGGAAATTCATCTCTAAAATAAGATCATAATATTGTCCACCTAACAAGATTGGTGTAGGGATCTGCTAGCATGATTTCTCTGTAAACAAGAATGAGAGAAGTAGCAATATTATGATAATGCCTACCTGTGGAACATTTTCAGCATGTTATAAGTAAGAACAAGTAGGCTACACAACTTATTATTTTTTTACATAGAGCAATTTTTTTTTCTTGCACCAGAAATTGAACCCAGGAGCATTCTACCACCATGCTGTATCTCCAGCCCTTCTTGTTATGTTTGTTGTTGTTGTTGTTGTTGTTTGGAAACAGAGTCTTGCTAAGTTTCTGAGGGTCTCAATAAATTGGTGAGGCTGGTCTCCAGCCTGTGATCTTCCTGTCTCAGTCTCCCAAGTACTGGAATTACAGGTGTGCGTCACCATACTTGGTTTAGAACAAGTTCTTATTGAATTGGGATTATTTCTAAGACAACCCAATCCAAATAATTCTTATAAGAATGCTGCTTTGGAGGACTCACATGATTGCTCCCTTTCATCAAGGCCAAAGAGGAAGTATCTGAGGAGAGCACCTTGCCAGGAGAAAGGCTTGCCCGGGCTGCCCGGCCTCTGCCCGGGGGCCCACCTCCAATATAGGGCAGGGTTTTGCAGGGGAACCCTCAAAGATGATGTGGCTTTTGATACCTATAATTAAATCAGAGTCTAAAGGAGCAGTGAAGGTTGAAAATTCTCATCTAAAAAAGGAAGAAAGCAAGAATTTGGGGGGACTTTTATTAGGTCTACTAAAAATATAGATACATCTATCCAAACTCTAGACCAGTAATGGTGGCTCAGTGTGCTTCATGATGTCAAAGAAGAAAGTCAAAGTGGGGTAGTGTTAGTTTGGTGCACTCAAAATGGAGCCAGGAAGCTGGGTGTGGTGGTGTGCATTTGTAATCCCAGTACTTTGGAGGTTAAGACTGGAGGATCCAGGTTCAAGGGCAACCTCAGCTACTTAGTGAGGCCCTCTGCAACTTAGTGAGACCCTGTTTCAAAATAAAAAGAATAAAAAATAGGACCGGGGGTGTAGCTCGCAGGTAGAATGCCCCTGGGTTCAATCCCCAGTACCACAAAAAAAAAAAAAAAAAAAAAAAAAAAAAAAAAAAAAAAAAAAAAAAAAAAAAAAAAAAAAAAAAAAAAAAAATCCTACTGAAGAATATTACTATCAACCCTCTTGCAGTTTTAGGTGTTACACAGAGATGCCATTTTTCTTGGAGCCTCTGAACAAAATTCAAAGATAGTAGAGTCCCAGATTGCAATCCTAATTAGCCCCAAATAAACGTAACCTTTCTTGAACCACTCTAAGTTTTGTTCTCCTTTGACATTCTGATTTCAGAACCTCTGCCTCCAGCAGCCTCTTGCTGCTCTCTCCTCACTAGAAATTTCCAGTCCAGTCAGAAAAATGAAGAAGAGTTCCTGGGTTTATTTTCAGGGTCTGCTATGGGACAGAGGAGCTATATTATATCAAATTATTATGTTACTAACCCAGATCCACCCCACAGACTGTCTTATAGGGAGGGAGGTAGACCTCAAGTAACAGTCCGAGGGCTTCTAAGAAGCACACTTACAAAACTTCCAGTTGATCTAAATCCTAACATTTCATAAACTTCTTCTAAAACAACCACAGAAAGAGGTCATCTAACCAATATTTAGCAACTTTTTAGAAATTTCTGTTTATTGGCCTTAGTTTTATTCCACAGACATAGAACAATTTTCAGTTGCTTAAAAACTACCAATAAAAGAATTTCTATTAAAATACAAATTAGAATAAAAATTAGCAAGAACAAAGATGACAGCAAGACTGATGGACTACAGGAGCATTATGCTTACTCAGAAACACAAGCAGATTTCGTGAGGTTGTAGACTCTTTGGTTTACTTAAAGAACACTCTCAAAATGACAAAACTGGAGAGACATTGGACAGATTATTGATTGCTGGGGACAAGAGCAGACAGTCGATTTTCTTAAAGTTTTAATTATATACTTTTCACCATCTTTGGCCTGTCTCAATAAAGCTGTCCTAAAAGCATATTGTCTATCCTACACCAGCTTCCCAAGAAGTCTGAAAAGGATGTCCTCACCGAAAACGGTGATCCATAGACTCGTCAAAGCTGAAGTTCCTGCACCTTGACCCGGTGTTACAAAGAAGTCCTTGGACGAAGGGAAGGACGCCTCGGCTGGGCAGATCCCGGGGCTGCAGGTAACCTGGATACAGATACAAAGGGGAAAAGAGTCCACGTACTTGCTACCAGAAGCGAGCTGCCCATCGAGTTAGAAGCATAATATATAATGTTGAATTAACCCTGTTTCTAATTTAAAAGATATCTGAGAAATTAGTCCCCCAAAACACCCTTTAGAGCAAACACTCACCCCCAGGGTCTGCATCTACACCTCAAGGCGGAATGGTGGTGAGGAGCCACAGCTCAGTGTTTCACCAGCTTCCCTGTTCTTGGAGTGGCAACACTTGTGCGACGCAGCCAAGCCCCACACAAAGCCCATGAGAACCAGCCACAGTGGAAAGAATAAGAATCTAAGAAGTTTTGGGTTTTGTTTATTTTGTGTGTGTGTGTAACTGGAGATTGAACCCAGGGGCATTCTACCTCCGAGCTATACCCCCAGCCCTATTTTTTATTCTTTATTTTGAAACAGGGTCCCACTAAGTTGCGGAGGGACTCACTAAGTAGCCGAGGCTGGCCACGAACCCGGATCCTCCGGTCTCAGCCTCCCAAGGACTGGGATTACAAGCATGCACCACCACGCCCAGCTCTAAGAAGTTTTAAAGTTTGGACAAAAACTCCAAGTTCAGTGCAACTTAGATTCCGAATGCTTAAGTGCAGTGGCAAACAAAATATTGTGTGAGGCAGAGATGTTTTTCTACACTGGATAGTCTCAGATTTTCAGATAGTCTCAGAACCAACGTCACTACGAGTTGCCTCTCTCCATAAAGTGCTGATCACACAGACCCCAACTCTGTCTGTCCCCAGATCCCCAGAAGGATAGGAGCAGCCCGGGTGCTGGTAACTACAGGCAACCTGCAAGTCACTGACTTCTGTGCCAGAGTTCATAAAACCCTGGCAACAGCTAGGCATCTGATTTGGACTGGGTGATAATCTCACTTCCAGAATGGAGAGACTTACTCTGCCAAACTTTAGCACACTGCTTTGCATGGAGAAGACGTTTACCCCGTGTTTGATGATCGACTCAATAAGCAAATATGAATGAATGAGTGAATGAACTGTTAAGCTATGGGGCAAATGGAGTTCTGAGCTGACCCGTGGCCCAGTGCTCTAGCACAGGAGGCCATAATGTGTTGGGGGGTCACAGCCCGGCTAGCAACAGGAGGTGCATTTCCCTAGCATTCCTCTCAGGAGCTTGTCAGGAATAGTGGCCACCACCACGGTGGGCCAGAGATGGAGGACTCTAGTGCTGGGCGCACTTGCTTCCCATGTGGAGCCCCGCTAGGACACTTTCCCCACTGTTCTGAAGTGGGGTGCCCTGCTAGTAGGGCAGGGAAATACCTGGTCCACCTTTTATCCTCAAAAAGGCCCGGGACACAGAAGGCCCTTGGAACATATTTGCTGAATGAATAAACAAACCAATAAAAGAAAGAAGCCTGAAAATCTTTTCGGCTCTCCCTCCAGTAGGTTGCACTAGAATGGCTTCAGCATCTTCTGCATACCTAAATATAACTGACAACCTGTGTGTGATAAATCCCAACGCAAAATAATCCCTATTCTTGGGGAAGCTTGCAGAAGCAGCCACGTTATATAACCGTCAAGTGGTGCCGACAGACAAAAAGGAGATCGGCCATGGCTTCTCAAGGGCGCTGCTGATGAGTTTCCCCTCACCATCGACATCATCATGACGGTCTCCACCACAACCAGGACCGTGTTGGTAAAGTGAAATGCACTTCTCTTTTTCCTCTTCTTCTACTCTGCCTACGTGTGTTCTGTTGTGTTTGGGGCACTAGGGATTGAACCAAGGCATTCTCCCTCCTAGCTTCAACCCCCAGGTCTATTTTATTTTTTTATTTTGAAAAGGGTCTTGCTAAGTCATTGAGATTGGCCTCAACCCTTTGATCCTCCTGTCTCAGCCCCCCAAGTATTGGGATGACAGGCATGCGCCATGACGCCCAGCTTCTTCCTGCATTTATATAGTTTATATGCCAAGGTCCAAATTGGTTGTGTTTAGCTGAAAGGATAAATCTATCTGCTAGATTGAGCAAACATGTGTGAATATTATTCTCAATAGGAAAAAATCTAAATTGCTACTTATTGACACACTCCAACATATTGCTATTATCATAAAGGAATCCTGTCCATTCACTTCTCTCAGAATTCAGTATTAATAAAGAACAGAGGAGAGAGTACTATTTGTTCCTCTGAAGGTTTGCAATTCAAAACTTGTATTGGAAGTCAAACTTACATGTGTCTCTGTGCCTGGGAGGTTCTTGAAAACGAAGTATTGTCAGAATCATGAACAGGATGCATGGCCAGAAAAATTCAGCAAGGGAGAGAACCTGCAGAATTTAAAGAAACAGGGACCGAATAAATTGTAAAGCATCATAGAGTTTCCATCTCTTGAAGGGTAGCAGACAGGCCAGGCCTCTTTGGAAAGGAAATCCTCCTCAGCCCTTGCCAGAACAACCAGCAGCCAGCCGCGGGCCGGAGGAGAGGTCCTGGACCATTTCTTACCACATCCAGAACCCTGACTGTCACTTCCTGGCCCTTCTCTCGCCAGACCTGGATTTTGCTCCTTTCCATTTCCTGCATGTTTTAATTGATTACAGAACTTAGGACATTAAAGAAGTTAAATAAATAAATAAATAAATAACTTCCCTTGTATTTCCCCATGCTCGAGCAAATCAAGTACTTCTGTTTTTCAAATTTCTTTAACCTTCCTGAATGTTCCACCCAAACTAATACTTTGCCAGCTTTGGTGGCAGCACCCACTTCTCATCGGCCTTCCTGTCATGACTGTACATCCCGGTGCTGTTACAGGAGGATCACAGCTGTCATCTTGTTGGATGGCAAGAAATCCCTAGCAAAGGATGTGGCACAACCCACATACTCATTCTTCAATCAAGGAACATTTATTTGTGTATAAATATATTTTCTTTTTGGTACTGGGGATTGAACTCAGTGGCTTTCTACCTCCAAGCTACACTCCCAGCCCTATTTTTTATTCTTTATTTTGAAACGGGGTCTCACTAAGTTGCAGAGTGCCTCACTAGATAGCTGAGGCTGGCCGCGAACCCGGATCCTCCCATCTCGGCATCCCAAATGCTGGGATTACAAGCGTGCGCCACCAAGCCCAGCTAATATATTTTCTCTTGAATTAATTTCTTGAGATTGGAATGAACTCCTGAGATTCTTGGAGTCATATCTCTTGACACAGACTACCCAAAAGAGCTACCCACATCCCTCCCGTTGCAGCCCTCTCTGTAAAGTGCAGGGAGCAGATGCCAGTGTGACCAGGTGAGAATGTGAGGCCAGAAACCATCAAAGCAAACACAAGGGGAACAGGATTTCAGTCCCTGGGGTAATTAAAGAAGAAAATAAATCACCCTCATTGAAATAATGTACGAGGAAGTATTTCTTGTGCCAGAAGGTGCAGCCTGATCAAAAGTCCCCTGGACAGGGCTGAAACCCAATATCATAATTCTAATAATGAAGAAAACATGTCCAGGAGGCTGCCCTCTGGTCCCAGGGATTATATTTACACCAGAAAGGAAGGTCAGGTACAGGCAGGAGGCTGCAGTGCAGTTAAAGCGTTTGGTCATTTGCTGTAACAATTTCATAACTTGTAGGGGGTTAAGGTAGAGGGGTGGTGCCTGTACTCAATCCTGGCTGAATATAAATATGCAATGTAAAAATGTACCTCAAATTATGTAATGATTTAATAATGTCAAGAAGAAGTAAAACAATTTGGGGGGATTTTTCATTCTTTTTCATTTTTATCGACATGTGATAGCCTATTTTAAGACCAAGATTGTAAAGAAAATGAAAAATAGTTTATAGACCCAAGACCTGTGCAATGACTTTTAATATTATAACTATATAATTATGCATTATAATTATATGTTATAATTGCATGGCTAGGATTTTTTTTTTTTTTTTTTTTTTTTTTTTTTTTTTTTTTTTTTTTTTTTTTTTGCGGTACTGGGGATTGAACTCAGTGGCGTTCTACCTCTGAGCTATACCCCCAGCCCTATTTTTTATTCTTTATTTTGAAACCAAGTCTCACTAAATTGCAGAGTGCCTCACTAGGTAGCTGAGGCTGGCCGCGAACCCGGATCCTCCGGTCTCAGCCTCCGCTAGGAAATTTTTAAAGCACAGTAAGAATACAACTACTCTTCCAAAGGAGAAAATATTTTAGTTTTCTTAATTCATTTTTTAAATTTTTAATTAAAAATGTTTTAATTTAAATATTTTAATTAAAATGTTTTTCATTAAAAAAATTTTGCCAGCCTTGATGATGCATGCCTGTAATCCCAGTACTCAGGAGGCTGAGACAAGAGGATCCTCAAGGCCAGCCTCAACAACTTAGCAAGACCCTCAGCAACTTAGGGAGACCCTGTTTCAAAACAAAAAAATTTAAAAAGGGATGGGGGTGTAGCTTCGAGTTAGAATGCCCCTGGGTTCAATCCCCAATACTAAGTGTGTATGTGTGTATGTATGTATACACACACATATATATATATATATGTTTGTGTAAGTAATAATTACACACACACACACACACACACACACACAGGATATTTTTAGAAACAATTTTCCTATCACCCCATTGTATCCTTCCTCTATAAAATGTAAATGTTTCCTCTGAAGTTCATTTCTCTTTACATCTGCCTCTTTACTTTTAAAGACTACTTAGTATTCTCCTACAGAAGAATTTAACCAATCACCTAACTAGGAAAATTTGCATGTTTTTCTACTTGGGGTCCCTGCTATCATGAGTATTCCTTACTTGTTTGACTGATTTTGTAAGTATATCTGTGAGGTAACATTACCACGTGGGATTACTGAGCTGAAGTATATATGATTTTTAACCTGGATTTTTAGTTTGTATAGATAAAACTAAAACTCTCTCATTAAAAGCTAAACCAATCATACCTCAGTAGCACCTAAAATTAACAGACTTGGTTTTTTTTGTCCAACTTTTATCCAACTCATATGCAAAAATAATAGCTTTTCATTATTAGTATCAATCATTGTTCATAAGTATGTACTCATTGTGTATTAATTCTCTTTTCTTCCAGGGGCTCATTTTTCTATTAAATTGTTCTTTTTTTAATTGACTTATAAATCATATTTTCTTATTTTTTAATTAAATAATTCAGCCCTCTCTGGCTGTAGGTATTACAAATATTTTCTCTATTTTTATTTGTCTTTTTATTGCCCAAATATTTAATGTAATCAACTTATCAATCTTCATATTTTTAGTATCTTAATTTTCTTTCCTACATCCAAAGAGCATAATTTAAAGGACTGTCAAATTAAAGTAGTCAACACCAACTCTGAAGCTATCAATATTTATCAGACAGTCTAAAATTGATGACATTAGCCAGGCGTGGTGGCACACCCTTGTAATTCCAGTACTTGAGAGGCTGAGACAATTGGATCGCAGGTTCACAGCTAGCCTCAGCTAGTTAGTGAGGCCTCCACAACTTAGTGAGACCCTGTTTCAAAATAAAGAATAAAAAATAGGAGTGGGGATATAGCTCAGAGGTAGAATATCCCTGAGTTCAATGTGTGCCTTCCAAAAAAAAAAAAAGAAAGAAAGAAAGAAAATTGATGACAAATGTCTAGTTTCAAACAGAAATGACACTATTAAAAAAAAATAAAGATCTACATCTTATGATATTTCTCTGAGGATCTTGAATTAAAAATTGAAGTCCAGTAAAACAATACCTCATAGGGTTTGGGGGTTTTTTGTTTTTGTTTTGTTTTTCCTGTACAAGTTGGTCAATGATCCTTTAGAAAAGGACAAGAAGGAGAAAAATCTCCCACTGTCCCGCAGTTGAAATTACTCCACTCCAGAGTCAAGACGCCCAGTCCCGCCATGTCATCGTCCACTGTGAGCCAGTTTCTCTGTGGAGCACAGAGTACCTTCCCGGTCTCACCACGTTTGTACAGCCTGGCTTTCTTCTCAGGCGTCATTGCGATCCTTACACCTCGTTCAACATTTCTAATCACATCCCTGCTTCATGGGAATGCCTTCTGGTTCGTTTTCAGAGTTCCTCTCCCCCCACCCACAATCCCCTCTGAAGACAGATTTGGTGTAAGGGGAAAATGGAATTGGTGCTCTCCAAGGACACCAAGGTAGGTCTGTTACAAGCTCTGCTCTCAAGAAAAAGAATTGCCCATTAAGCCTGTATGAGCAGATGGTCACCCTTCCAAACTACCATGAGCTCTCTGTGTACCCCGCAAAGCTCCTAGAAGGGATGCTCTCACCAGCAGAAGATGACGGGCCAGTTCACACCCCCAAGTTCACTTCTCTCCACCCTCTCTGACCGTGAATCTCCACTGTCACGCCCTAGCACAAGCATGGACAGGAGCCCTCCTTGGTTCCTTCAGCACAGCTGAGATAGGATGACACTCTGGGAGACCTCAACAATCCTGGGATATAAGATGATACACTAAAACTTCCACACAGAATTTTCTTTCCCCTAGACAAAATAGGGGGTGAGGGAGAAAAGAAGACAGAGGAGAAAGGGGAAAACTTATGTTTGCCTGCTACAAGAGAGAAAGGAGAGTGAGTGGGTCAAGAATTGATTTCCAGGCTGGGAGTGGTGGCAATTGCTTGTAATCCCAGTACTTGGGAGGCTGAGACAGGAGGATCCAGGTTCACGGCTAGCCTCAGCTACTTAGTGAGGCCCTCCGTAACTTAGTGAGACCCTTTTTCAAAAGAAAGACTTAAAAATAGGGCTGGTGATGTAGCTCAGAAGTAGAATGTCCCTGGGTTCAATCCCCAGTACAGCAAAAAAAAAAAAATTATTTCCAGAGCTGATCAGATAAACCCACGTGGTTCTTTCCCAACTCAGCTCAGGTTCTCCAAAGCCCCGTGATACACCTCCCAGTCCTAGCAGCTCTCCCCAGTATGCACCCCAGTGGAGTCCAACACCCCAGAGGGGTCTATAACAGTCTTCTTCCAACAGAGGAGTAGGGCAACCATTGCTAGGAATAATCCCAGACATCAAGAAATGAGAGCAATGAAGCCCACTCTGTCGGAGAAGCCTCCAGGGTAACACATCAAAGTTTGATATCAAAAGCCGGGCGTGGTGGCGCACGCTTGTAATCCCAGCATTCGGGAGGCTGAGACTGGAGGGTCTGGGTTCGAGGCCAGCCTCAGCTACCTAGTGAGGCACTCCACAACTTAGTGAGACCTGGTTTCAAAATAAAGAATAAAAAACAGGGCTGGGGGTATAGCTCGGAGGTAGAACGCCTCTGAGTTCAATCCCTAGTACCACACACACACAAAAAAAAATTGAAATCAGTCCAAAGTTGAAAAGAAATTCCCCCAGATGAATGGAATGGCCATAGCACAAAGTAAATAAATAAATAAATAAATATCAAAGGAAAGTACAGAGGCCAACTAGGTTAGGAAAAGTTGTGTCTTCTCTCTGACAAGGCTCCCATTCATGTCCACTCCCATCTCTGAAAAGGTAGATTCTGTGGGCAGTTAGGAAAAGGGGGACCACTTAGAACAAATAAGGAACTAGACAGCCTGCACTGGAAATAGTCAAACGGAATGCAGACCACACAATGCCACAATGCATGCTGACATGGAACACAGAACACAGAACAAACAGGAGTTAATAATAATAGTACCCCTGTCCCACAAACCTGGGAGGAGGGGGACCAGGTAAGTCATGGGGTAGTGACTCAGTTAACCATTGTAAAACCTTGGAGTGGGGGACCTTAACCACATAAACCAGTGGGAGCTAGAAATTGATTGATGCCATCAATCAATTTATAAACTCCTAGACAGCAGCTCCGTGCCGCAGGCACGGGATGTCCACCATGGCCCAATAGGATGTTGTATTTCCACCCTTTGTTGGTTCGAAGTAAGCTTTCTATACTCTTGCATTCCATGGTCTGTGACTCTCACTCTTGACTTGGTGAGACCAAGCAACCAATAACAGAAAAATCCATCATCTCCACTCTCCCTCCCGCTACAGAGATAGGAGGATACAGGGAAGCTCTGAGCCAGCTCAGAGATGAAAGGAGAAATCAAGCAATTTGTTGAACAGAGTCAAGAGCAAATATACCTCGGCAGAGTTACCCAAGTATGAGTCAGATTAAAAGAAAGAGCATACACCTATCTAAACACCAGATGGAAACAAACAGAGACACAAGGAAAAGAAAGCCATAGAGCATGACTGGAAAAGAAACTCAGATAGAATGTTCACAAAGAAGAACTACTTAATAAGAGCCAATATTCAGAAAACAAGAGCCCACAAAGGATGGTAAATGAAAAGAAAGTTTACAGATCAAAAGAAAAAAAAAAACTGTGAAATTCCGATTTAAGAACCACAAAAAGAAAATACACCTCAGTTAAATTTAAATTTCTGGAATAAAGTTGAAAAATCTTCAAAAACATCTTTAAAGACAAAAAAATTAAGACAGAAAACCCAAAATATTTGAAAACCAAAGACCATGCAACACAAGGATAATTGACACCCTAAAGTAGAGAATTCAACAAATGGAACAAAAGCTATGCTCAAAGATGTAATCTGGACCACAAGAGAGAGAAAGACTTTATCTGAAGACTGGAAGAAAAGACAGAAAAATAAGCCAGAGTAGAACCATGGCTAGTGAAGTTCAAGTTACTGGCTTTCAAAGATAAAGGAAGAATACTACAGGATTCAGACAAGGAGAAAGCAACTCACTAGCAAAGACGGGGAAAGATCAGTCCAACCTTCAACATTTTCTCAAAACAGTCAATGCTGGAAGTCAATACATCAATATTTACAACATTCTAAGTGTGATTAAAAATACATATAATGCATACCAAAAACGTGTTATGTAATTAAATATATGTTACACAGCCAAAATTGCCCTTAAACAAAAACAACATATATATGTATGTATATGCATGTATGTATATATGTATGTATGTATTCTCAGTAATTAAAGAATAGATAATATGTTAGTCATGAACACCGACTTGACAACAAAATCTACCCCCCACATAAATAGGGCAAAACCTAAAACTACTGGCTAGAAATAAATGTTGCATTGTTAGTCTTACAAGGAGTAGAGGAAATCTCCAAAGATCTAAGACGGGGAAAATGATCATATATTTTAAAGTCGCAAACTCCATCTTTAAGTGTAAGCTTTCAATTATGGTGTGGAGTGTTCCTCTCAAGAGGAATGGAAAGAAAGTAGAGAAAATAATATTTTCAAAACTCATAGCTAAGAATTTTTCTAAGCATAAGAAATACAAGTCTGTGGATAAAGGAAATATGATATTTGCTGGAAAAGATTAATCTACACTAACACATGATGTAGTGAAACTTCAGCTCAAGAAAATCAAGGATATCTCAATAGCAGATCAATAAATAATGACACATTGCCCCAAAGGAATAGCTGGAATTACCAATGGCTAATCAATCACAAAACAGTTAAATATCTTTATGTTGTTGTGTACCCAGGAAAATTATCTCTCAAGAATGAGAGGAAAAGAAAATGGTCAAATAAACAGAAGCCAAGCTTTTCAACAGCAGACCT
This sequence comes from Graphiurus murinus, assembly GCA_004027655.1. NCBI lineage: Eukaryota > Metazoa > Chordata > Mammalia > Rodentia > Gliridae > Graphiurus > Graphiurus murinus. The sequence continues at coordinate 36,868 of PVLC010001916.1, read as the reverse complement.
ACAAGAAGCTTCCAAACAATGTACTTTGATTCCAAACAATGCTTGGATTAAACTATTTGAAACACAAGGCTTTTCAGGCTTAAGGTTAGAAAGAAAAAGGTATATACCATTTAGAGTGGATAAAATTAAAATAGAATGCAGAATAGTTTAAAGGTATGGAAAACATATACAAGGTAAATATTAAACAGATTAGCTATTTTAACATCAGACAAAAAAAGGCTTATGACAAAGATTGTTAGATGTGGAGAGGATCACTACATAAAATAAATGGAATGTGAGAAGATTTAATAATTTTATGTATGTGTACACTTAATGAAATAGCCTTAAAATATGGAAACAACTGCCAGGCGTGGTGGCACATGCTTGTAATCCCAGCACTTGGGAGGCTGAGACAGGAGGATAACCAGTTTGCAGCCAGCCTCAGCTACTTAGTGAGGCCCTCTGCAACTTAGTGAGACCCTGTTTCAAAAATCAAGGCTAAAAAAAAAATAGGGCTGGGGGTAGCTTGGAAGTAGAATGCCTCTGGGTCAATCCCCGGTAAAACACACACACACACACACACACACACACACACACACACACACACACAACTGATAACTGAAATTATAGAATGAAAATTCCAAATTTACCTTCATAGAAGAAGAATTCAATAACCTATCTCATAATAATTGGGGTGCAGTAGAGCATGCCCATAATCCCAGTAGTTGAGAAGCTGACTCAGGAGGATTGCAGGTTCAAGGCCAGCCTCAGCAACTTAGCAATATCCTGTTCCAAAGTAAAAAAGGGGTAGAGATATAGTTCAGAGGTAGAATACCCCTGGGTTCAATCTCCAATGCCAGAAATAAATATATAAAAAAAGAGGTAATTTATATTATCAACAAAAATATAGAACACCTAGAAAAAAATATGAAAAGCTAAAATATATGCAATTTGTATATGAAGAACTGAGACTTTATTGAAAGACACCAAAAGGAATCTTGGGAAGTGAACAAATGAGGATTGTTAGTGAATAACCAATTTCAATATGATAAAGGTGTCAGTTCTACCCAAAGGGATCTAAAGGTCAGTGCAATTCTATAATTCTACGCTGATTGATTAATAAACTCAGTTCAATTCCAATGAAATTCCAATAGGTTTGTTTCATGTGGGCAGCTGTTGGCCTACTTCACAATCTGATTTACGATATATGTGGGAGAGCAAAGATCAAAACATTCTTGATCAACGTCATCAACAGGTTGAAAGACCTTAATCTTCCCACACAACAAAGCTTTCTATACAATGACAGTAATTATATTGACCGTGTACTGCTCTTACAACAATATGCAGATTACCCTATGAAGTGGCGTAGAGAATCCAGGAACAGACAGAGCTGTGCAGGTCCAAAAAATGTGCAATATTCCAAAGGTAGTTGACAGGTCAATGGGAGAAGAGCTTGCGGTTCAACAAATTGGTTGTTTTTCCCAAGAGTGGGATGGGGAAGGCAGGAATGGAGTAGATCCTTACCACCATGGAATAAGAAACTCGAAATGTAACAAAGAGAAAAGGAACTTTAAAAATGTCAAGAAAAAAACATAAGGTACCGTCTGTATGCTTTATGTCTTCAACAAGTCAGGAAACCCTTCAACTACAAAAGAAAATGAAGCTATATTAAAAATTAAAATCTCTGTTCTTCAGAAAAGCTACTGGAAAAGTGGAAAGACCATCTACCAGACTGGAAGAATCCATTTCCACATACAGAAGGGACGGCATCATATCCAGAGTCTATGCAGATGCCCAAGCTGATGCAAAGGATCAGCACCGTGGAAAATGGTGCAAAAGGATGAGGAGCAAGAGCAAAATATGAAATCGTCTGTAGGACTCAAGAAGGCAAAAATGGGATCCCAACAAGATTTATACCGACCAACTGGGGAAAAGTAAAAAGTCTGACAACACCAAGAGTGCACAGACCAAGAGTGAACAGGGACTTTGGGATGTCGTTGGATAACCTTAGTAAGTAAGCTGAAAACGTGAATCTGTGAGCCAATAAGTCCATAGCTATACAATAAGTTGAACCATATTAATTGGCTTACATTAGACTAGTTTTAATGACCCATTCATTCATTCACTGAGAAGTATATACCACATCAGGGCCTGTTACAGTGACCAAGGAAATAGCTCTAAATACTAGGTCATGCCGGCCCAAGAGAGAATGGAATGAATGCACAGATTGAATATCCCTAATCCAAAAATCTGAAATGCGCCAAAATCCAAAACTTCTTCAATACCAACATAATATCAAGGTGTGGGAAACTCCATACCTTGAAATTTTATTTCATGCACAAAATTATCTACAATACTGGAGACAATTACCTTCAAGCCATGTGTATAGGTTTATATGAAACATGGATGGATTTCACGTTTGGTCTTGCGTTCCATTTCTTCTAAGATAGCTCATTGTGCATATGCAAATGCCCCCCAAATCTGAAAAAGATCTGGAATCTGAAATACCTCTGGTCCCAAGCATTTCAGATAAGAGACACTCAGCCTGTACAAAGAAAGTGAATGGCCCTTGAATGGGATTCTTCTGGGGATGCAGAGGTGAAGAAAACCAAGTCCATCCTCAAGAAGTCTCCTTTCATAATCCTTGAGTATTATATACTCACCCAGTATATGACCCTCATAGCAACCAGACAGGTAGAGAATATTGTGCCAGTTTTCACCTTGGTGACCATGAAGGGGATTATTTTGCCATTACACTTGAACTAGTTTGTGATGCGGGTCAGACATCTTGGACCTCCAGATTATATAATTTTCCATCCCACTTAAGCAAACCGTCCTGCAGGCTGATTTTAAATTAATTTTAAAAATACTCCAAGTGGCTCATGCAGCATATGGTGTTGGTTACAACTGAAAACCACAAAGAATGGATCACTACCGTGCAAAACAAAACAAAACAAACAAACAAAAAATCCCAAAATGAATTAAGAAGGAAAAGAAGTGCCCTCGACAGAAGGAGTTGCTAGTCACAAGATCTCATTGGATGAAAGAGGAGAAAAACATAACAAGTTTAGAATATCAAGGAAGCTGGGGCAAAGTATATAATTAATTTGTTTCCTTTGTCCTTGGAAACAAAGGGCTTTGAAGTAAGCTTGAAATTCTATTGTGTTTCTGATGCACGGGGGCCTCTCATGCCAACCTCACAGAGGAGGAAACTTTCCCAGGCGTATTTTGGAGTCCTTGTTGTTAAGTGCTGCAGAAAAGACACCCCAGTGTTCTCAAGTGGGCTCTCCAAACCTAGGAGAGAGTCAATACCAAACAACAAATACCAGCTGGTTACAGGAATCTGCTGACACTCTGCAGTTAGGAGCCTGGGCTTCCAAAGCGCTCTCCAACAAAGGTCAAAACCCCCTCTTCAAGGGAAACTTTTGCCAACCTTTATGTTAGTTGGATACTGAGAAAAAGAAGTCGCAGAACTCTTTTCCTCCCTTTCTCCTTATTTTGCTTTCTACTGAAAAACAACTGCTTTTTATTCCAAGGGTCATCCATTAAATAATTATTTAGCATTTACTCTGTCAAACACTGAGCTAGCAATTTTGCTGTTAGAATAATGAATAAGAAATTATTTCTTCCCTCCTGGAATCCAAGGTGATAAGCAAGCAAACAATCAAATTAAGTCTGAGCCCTGGAGTGAAGTGCAATTGATACAATCTTTCTGGAAGTCAGGGAAGCAAGTTGTGAATGTGGATTCTCTGACCCAAAGATTCCCATTCATTATATCTTTCATTAGGAAACAATTGAATAAGTGTCTAAAATACTTACAGAAAAATAATGTAACACTGTTTCCATGGCAGAATATTAAAAACTAAGCATGAGTTACTAGGATTTGATACATTATATCCAGTGAACCCCATCACAACTGGGGTTTTCTTATTTGCATTTTTTAAATCTCCCACTATTGTGATCAGAATTAGGATGTCTGAACTAGCAGACACAGGAGGCAGTGCCTTTTCAGCCATGGCTGAATCCCATGAGTAGATGGAAGGCTACAGTAGGATGGAGGTTGTCTGTGATGAGCATCCAAGGTACCAAATGCTCCATCCGTGGGAAAACTGCGATCCAGGAGGAGCCCAGAAAGCAAGACAAGAGTGACTCTTCTCAAGCCACTGTTTACACTGAATGCAAATAACCAGAATGTGAACTAGAGTGCTTTTTCAAGTCAAAATGGTTTTAAATCTAAAGGATGAGTAAGTATATTAAAAAACAAAGACTTTTTTGGAGGAAACCCTGTGAAATTTGCTAATCCTAGAAAATATTGGGCACATATTATAATGTAACAGTGCTTTTAAAAATAAAATTGAAGGGGAAGGGAGCAGGGTAGAATCCGGAGGGAAATATAGCAAGTACTCTGTGCATGTATATTTCTACCACTCTAAACTTCATTATGATATATAATTACATGCACCAATAAAAGCATATTTTAAAAAAGAAGAAAATGAAATTGGTGTGCGAACAGAAATGCACATCAAAGCCATCCCATGGTAAGTCCCGAAATAGACTACTATTGTAGTAGGTGGCAATCTTCCTCCGGAAAGAAAGATTTCAGATAGGAAACATGGTTAGGGGAAGGAGGGGAGATTTATTTACTGAAGCTGGTGAACAGTTTGGGGAGGGGTGACACCCAGAGAGTATGTGGAGCGGTCCCTTCCAGGGACTGGAAGATGGGATGGAGTCTTCCACTTAGGGAGTTTTATTTATTCAGTCTGGAAACTTCCCTATTGTGTATAAGCATTTGGGGAGGTCCTGCCACTTTTCACACCACAGCTTAACACGCCTGTGCTGTTCCTACCACTTGGGAAACTTTCCCACAATAAGTAAGAGAAATCCACACCCGTCATGCTCTGTGCACGGTCCGCAGTTATAAACCCCCTTAGCAAGTTACACATGGCTCCTTTTAGATTCAAGGAAATAGTGCCTGGCCATGGAGGAAGTGGTGTATAGGTGGGGTTCCACAGCGCCAAAGTAGAATGACTTTTCACCGTTTCTAATGGAGGAAGCCCTAATCCTTTCCCCTCCCCTTGCTCATTACTAAGTTACAAGATAAATGACAAAATGACCTCTTCTTTAGGAAGAGATGGGAAGTATTCAGCAAGAATATTAACCACCTGGATTTGGATTTTGTAAACATTTGTATTGGTGCATTATAGCACACATCATAATGGTGATAGTGACATCCTGCACATAGAGCTTGGTGGGCTTTCCCTCGGCTCCCTCCCCACTCTCCCAACTCTTCCCCCATACAGGATTTTGAGATTGGCATTGGTATCTTCACATATGAATAGAAAGTCGATGGGAGTGAGTCCTTCATTGATTCTCCCTGTCCTCTCCTTTCCCCTAGACCACTTCCCTGGCTCCACTGCAGTTTCTCCTTCATTATCTGAAGTTCCTCTGGCATCCCGATTACTCCCTAGCTTCTGCATATGAGAGAAAATATATGACTCTTCGCTTTCTGTGGCCAACTAATTTCACTTAACATAATGTTCTCCAGGTCTATCCATTTTCCTGCAAATGACATAATTTTGTTCTTTATTGCTGAGTAGAATTCCACTGTGTGTATACTTCATAATTTTGTAATCCATTCATCTGTTGACGGACACCTAGGTTAGTTCCATAATTTGGCTTATTGTAAATTATGCTGCTATAAACATAGATATGCCTATATTATTATAATATTCTGATTTCATTCAGACCAATGGAACAGAATAGAAGATACAGAAACAAATCTACACACTTATATCCAATTGACTTTTGACAAAGGTACCAAATACATATATTGGAAAAAAGATAGCCTTTTCAACAAGTAATGTTGGAAAAACTGGTTATCTGTTTGTAGAAAAATGAAATAAAATTCTGACTTCTCAGATGAAGTATGGTGGCATATGCCTGTAATCCTGTTACTTGGAAGGCTGAGACAGGAGGATCATAGATTCACGGCCAGCCTTAGCTACTTAGTGAGGCCCTCCACAACTTAGTGAGACTTTGTGTCAAAATAAAGAATAAAAAATAGGGCTTGGGATGTAGCTTTGAGGTAGAATGCCCCTGGGTTCAATCCCCAGTACCACAAAAATATAAAAAATAAATCCCTCCTCTCCCCCTACAAAACAGTCAACTTGAAATGGATCAAATACCTGGAAATTAGACCAAAGATTTTGGAATTAATAGAGGGGCATAGGACCAACACTCCAACATATAGGCACAGGTAGAAATTTCCTCAATAAGACCTTCAAAGCTAAGAAAATTAAAACAAAAATTAACAAATGGGATGACATTAGACTAACAAGTTTCTATTCATCAAAGGAAACCACCAAGAATCTAAAAAGAGAGTCTACTAAATGGGATAAGATCTTGGCCAGCTACTCCTCTGATAGAGGACTAATATCTAGAATATACAGAGAACTTAAAAGACTTAACACTAAAAAACAAATTACCTAGTGAAGAAATGGACAACTGAACTAAACAGACACTTCACGAAAGAAGAAATACAAATGGCCAATAAATATATGGAAAAAAAAAAGTTCAACATCATTAGCAATCAGGGAGATGCAAATCAAAACTACACTGAGATTCCATCTAGTCCCAATCAGAATGGCAATCATTAAGAAGTCAAACAACAATAAATGCTGGGGAGGCTGTGGGGAAATAGGAACTCTTGTATGCTATTGGTGGGGTTGTGGATTAGTGCAGGCGCTATGGAAATCCGTGAGAAGATACCTCAAAACTGGGAATGGATTCGCCATATGATCCAGCTATATCACTTCTGGGTATCTTTCCAAATGGACTGTAATAGGATATTTTTAAAAGATAAATGAAAACCTTAGACAATACTCAAAAGAATACTCTAAGTAGATGAAAGTCTAAAATAGAGTAAGTTTAACTCTAAAAAGAGTAGAAGAAGCCGGGCATGGTGGCTCACACTTGTAATCCCAGTACTTGGGAGGCTAAGACCAGAGAATCCAGGTTCGTGGCCAGCCTCAGCTACTTAGTGAGGTCCTCCACAACTTAGTGAGACCCTGTTTCAAAATAAAGAATAAAAAATAGGACTGGGGTGGGGGTGTAGCTCAGAGGTAGAATGCCCCTGGGTTCAATCCCCAGTACTGAAAAAAAAAAAGAGTAGAAAAGCACAGATTTTGGTCAAACTAATGGAAATAAAATAGAACTCCACAGTTTTCAGATGATTTTATTTCATTTTTTTGTATGAGTTTATGTGAGTGTGTAGGGAGACGGAATACTGGGGATTGAACCCAGGCATGCTCTACTGCTGAACTACCCCTCCCCAGCTCTTTTTAGTTGGAAACAGGGTCTCTCTAAATTGCTGAGGCTGGCCTTGAACTTATGATTTTCCTGTCTCAGCCTCCTAAGGACTGGGATTATAGGCATGCTCCACCACATCCTGCTCAGTTTTTTGTTTGTTTGGGGTTTTTTTGAGTTTTGTTTGTTTGTTTGTTTGTAGTACTGGAGATTGAACTCAGGGACATTCTACCTCCAAGTTACACCCCCAGCCCCATTTTTATTCTTTATTTTGAAACAGAGTCTCACTAAGTTGTAGAGGGCCTCACTAAGAAGCTGAGGCTGGCTGCAAACCTGGATCCTCTGGTCTCAGCCTCCCAAGTACTGGGATTACAAGCATGTGCCACCACACCTGGCCCTGCTTAGTTTTTAAATTATATATTTCAGAGAAAAGGCAAAGGTGATACTATAACATGTATAAATTGTCTGAATAAGAAAACAAAAGGACAGAGACAGCAAGACAGATAAATACTTGTAAAATATGTAATCACCCAGCCTCTAATTATACAATTAGAACAGAATTTGATAGGCCATTTATATAAGAAAAATAAATATAGAAATAAAAGAAGTTAATTTTACACCCCTCAAAATAAGAAATTAAATAAACCTTAATATACCATTGCACATATACTAGATGTATAAACACAGACCACACAGGGGCAAAGAGAGTACAACATTGAACACATCCACTGGTGTCACAGGAATTGTAGGTTCCCTCTGCAAAGAAGCCAGTCTCACAAACCATAGAAACCCACAGTAAGGTAAGTTCCCTTCTGACTAAAGTTTATTCTAAGATTATTCAAAGTATGCCTGGCATTGAGGTCACTTTAACGTAACAAGAGACATCAAAAGAGTGACATGTTAGAATAATCCAGATAACACCAGGAACGAGGGGGCTCCCTGCCACACAAGTGGCGAGACTGGCGCCTCAATTAAACCTGGAATTTGGGACTCAGCCCACCCTTGCTAGTGTGTGCTGTGGACTCAGATTTCAGACCTATGGCAGAGACCACAGCCAAGGCCGTCCAACAATGAAAATGGTGGGTATGAACAGCTATGCCCCAGTGAGCAGAGACAGTCTCCTCCTTCTAGCTGCCTGGGAGCGTTTTGTCGCAGTCTACCCACTCTAGGAGGAACCTGGAAGTACTGGGGCTCCCTCCATCGGGCCAGGCTGGGATGGGACGGACCACTTTCTCTCCTGGCCTGTTTGCATCTGTGAAACAGAAACAAGCAGTCCTGTCGTGCAGGGGTCTAGGACAACTGGGACAAGCATCCTGGTCTGAAGTTCATGATCAGCTGAGAGAGAATGATGGGACACCATAGGGCTTGGCTGACATAGCAGAAGGGCAGAAGAAAGGAACTGGCGCCAAGGGGAGACGGGACGCTCGGCACCACTGAGAGCGCAGCGCCACTGTACCGTGAGTTCAGCATGAGGACCTGGGTGAGACGGCGCCTCTAGGCTGACAATCAGCTCTTCAGGACTCCATAAATCTGGGACAGGACCTCCTGCCTCCTGGCTGCCCCTCTTATCTGCAAGGATGGTCATTTTCCAGATAGGTGGGCAGGGTGTACACAGGTCCCATGCCGCCAGGGGCTCCAGCTCAAGCCTGAAAAGTGCACACAAAGGGACCAGCCCCAGGGCCTGGCCTGAGGCAGCCACAGCCGGGGTGACACACAGAGTAGAAAACACAGAGCTGACCTCAAAGAGTTTCTCCAAGTGGCCCCCCCGCAGTCCCAAGGTAACTTCAGCCTGGCTGGTTCCCCATCCCTAGCCTCAGCCACCACAGAATTTCACAGAAAGGAGCCTGGAGGTTGCCTTTGCCTCGGGTCTCTTGAATCTCTGTGGCTATGGGCTTGTTACTTTTAAACCTTTCTTGTGGCTGAATAACCCAGGCCTGTCTCAGCCATAGTCAGTTCCGCAGCAAGGGAACCGCAGGGCTTTTCTGATTGAGTGTTGTGTGCACACACAAGTCAGAAGGCAAAGCCTCCTGGGAAAAGACCGGGGCTTTTTTTGTGTGTGTTTAACAAAAGCCACAAAAAGCCACCATCCTAAATAAAACCTTCCAGGCCTAGTCTTTCTACAACCTGGCCATTCGCTCTCCAAGATGCTTTTATAATTTCAGCAAAAGAGCAACCCACAGAGTTTTGTTTATTTCTTTTTCCACCCTGGATAATAATCCCATAAGGAAGGAAATCTGATTCCCATGTCTGAAATGCAAGCCGTTTCTCCAGTATCTGGAGATGGGACCTTCCTTCACTCTCACCCAGGACGCACAGGATGCTTACAGGCCATCAAAACCGCCCCTTTCCTCTAGAGGAGCCCACCCACCGTCCTGATTAGCTGTTTCCATGTCTGGCGGTTAGACACTTGTGCTTTGAGAGAGGGTGGGAGGAAAGCAAGGCTAAAACTCATGCAAATGAAGCTCAACCCCAAGCAAAAGGCACTACCGGACCACGGAAATAAATGTGAAAGTGTGCAAACTCCAAGTTGCCGTCACATGCTGACCCCATGCCCGAAGTCACCAAAGTATGTCTGCTTTTCAGTAATTAGAGTTCTGCACCTCTTCTCTTAGACCATTGTTCAGGGTAAACTGATGCCCCCAAATGACCTATGGATTGCCTCACAGAGACTCAACAGTTTCTGCCCAGGGTCTAGGTCAGGGTAAGTCTAGGGCAGCTCAAGCCAACCCAAGAACCCAGGGCTCCAGGTTTCATGACCCAGGGAAAGGTCATCAACTTTGCCTTCTTATCTGTGCAAATGGAAGTTGGATGATTCTCCTGTCGCACTGGTGGGCCCTCGGGTCAGAGCTTCAGAGTATCATAAAGCCACCGGCCCCAGCACTAGGATATGACTCTAGTGTCCACATAGCCAAATCATGAGAAATAGGCAACTTCCACATAATTTCTGGAATGCTGAGAATAGTTCAAGGGTTCCCACACTGCCCCGAGGATCCCCCTCCCCACCTCTCATCCCCAACCTTGTTCAACAGTGCCTGGGTCTGCAGCTGTGTGGACTTGTGTATGGTGTTCTCTGAGGGTAGTCAGCTGCTGAGAGGCAGAGCAGAGAGCTCACTGGTCAGCAAGTTGCCACTTAGCAGAGCCTCTGGGGCCCCACTGCTGACCAGTCAGCCACAGAATGCCCTGATCCCAAGGATCTTTAACCAGAGGAGCACGACGCTTCTGATAAGTACTAGCACGCCAAAGGCAGTGGGGCTACTCATGTTATGATCGCCATCTTGGGTTAAGCAAGGGCCAGGGAGGCTCCAACCAATGTCCCCAGCAAGTCCTGAAGGTTGTGCTGGTTGTACCACCAGGAGGATCTAAGCAGGGCTAGACTGTGGGTGTGCACCAGGCCCTTCCATGAGAGGTCTCCGAAAGCCCACCAAGCCCATCTGAGGTCCTGGGACTCCAATGTTCATGGATCCATTCTGGATGGCAGGCATGTGAGCACCCTGGAGCAGCACAGTGCCCGGGAAAATCAGCATCTTTCAACCCGTCCGTGCACTCGAATAGACCACAGACATTTAATTCAAGTTGGGCTGTTGGCCTTGAAGGGAGTTCGGGATGTGCACCTCCAGAAACTGTCAGCCAGGAATTAGCAGGCAGCCAGAGCCATGAGGCCCTTGGCCACTCTGGTCTCTTGGCAGCCCGTGCAGGACAGCTCAGAAGCAGGGGTCAGCCTCCTAGCCCCAGCCTGAGAGGGGAAGCGTGTCACAGTTCACTCCGGGCTGAGTGGAGATGTAAGCTGTGCTTAGGCTGGCCACATTCTGATGAATGTCTCCCCTTCCACCCAGGGGTGTTAACAGCACATCTCTCCCTGTGGGTGATGGCACCCAAGGTCCAAGCTGTACTGTTTAAAAGCCCCAAGCCACCGAGGAGGCATGGATTGTCTCTGGAGGCTGCGGTTGGATTATCATGGATAGAGCCCAGGCTGGACCACGTTAACACTCTGACTATATAGTCTTCCCTTAAAATGCATATATTGAAGTCTTAACCCCCATCACCCTAGAATGTGATATTATTTAGAAATAGGGCCATTGCAGATGTAGTTAATTAAAATGAAGTCAAGCCGGGTGTGGTGGTACACACTTGTAATCTCAGTACTTGGGAGGCTGAAACAGGAGGACCACAGGTTCACAGCCATCTTCAGCAACTTGTAAAGTCCTCAGAAACTTAGTGATACCCTATTTCAAAATAAAAAAAAAAAAAAAAAAAGGAGGCTGGGAGTATAGCTTGGAGGTAGAATTCCCCTGGGTTCCATCTCCAGTACCACAAAAAAAAAAAAAAAAAATGAAGCCACGTGGAGTAGGGTGGGCCTTAAAGCCATATGACTATGTCCTTATAAAGGAGAAAGTTGGATACAGAGACAAATCTGGAGGGGAGGGGATCTGAAGAGACACAGGGTCAAGACAGCAATCTACAAACCATCCCTTGTAGGAAGTATTCCTGCCAGGCTTCCACTTTGAACTTCCAGCCTCCAGCTCTGAGACGATACATTGTTGTTTAAGGTACCTTGTCTGCGGTATTTGTCAGCAGCCTGAGCAGACTCATGCATTCTCTACAGGAAGTGTAGATGCTTTTAGAAAATCTCCTTTGATTGGAAATCTGTTTCCAACCAGCAAGGGCACATTAGAACTGAAGATGAAAAAATATTGGTAAACAAACCTTAACCATTTGTTTCAGCACTAGGGTTCCATACCGGTGACACTACACTCTTTTTATTCATAAAACCCACTTACAGGTCATCCTACCCATAACTTCTTTGGCAACATGCCCAATACCAATCAATTAATGTGTTTAATATTTAAATATGTGAACTTTCAGGAGTTTTCTTAATGCAAAGCTATTTTGATTTTTTAAAAATGCATAACTGTCACAGCTCATGGTTTTGGGGGTCCCAGTCCACGATCAGTTGCCTCATTGTGGTGAGGCAGCACATCACAGTGGGACCACATGAGGGAACAAATTCACTTACGTCATCATGAGCCAAGGAGCAAAGACAGAGAGAAGCCCAGGGTCTGAAGGTCTCCCTCCAGGACACTCTCCCAATGACCTAAAATCCTGCCCTGGCCCCACCCCTTAAAGTCCCCACCACCTCCTGGAGAGCCAGCCTTTAACACATGGACTTTTGAGGGACATTCAACTGACTGAGCTATGCTTTAATCTCCCTCCACTAGCCCAAGTCCCCAGTAACACTGACCAAACTCAAAAGGTATGTGTCCGCTGCTTTCACTCATGAAATAAGTAACCAGAGTCCTGTCCAGTTGGGAGAAAAGGGGGAAAAGTTGGCAGTCACCAGAGATGAGATTCAGAATAGAGAACAGGACAACAGATACAATGGTGGGAGGCAACGGTGACACAGAGAAAGGTCACTGCCCCTGATTTGAGAGGTGCATGGGGGAACAGTGCTAGCCACAGCACAAAGGCTCAGCCACTCTAGTCAATATCAAAACAGGGGGGGCAGGGGGATCCCAAGAGACCACAGTACTGGGAGATGTTTAAGGAGCAGAAACTCACAGTATTTCCTTGTTGTTATTACATTTTTAAAATCAGAAGTCATGATTTTTTTTTTCTTTTTGCAGTACTGGGGACTGAACCCAGGGGCATTCTACCTCTGAGCTATACCCCCAGTCTTATTTTTTATTCTTTATTTTGAAACAGGGTCTCACTAAGTTGCAGAGGGCCTCACTAAGTAGCTGAGGCTGGCCGTGAACCTGGATGCTCCAGTCTCAGCCTCCCAAGTACTGGGATTACAAGCGTGCGCCACCACGCCTAGTTCAGAAGTCATGAATCTGACTGATCTATAGTTATATAAACTTGCGTGTGGAAAAACCTGACTTGGGACCACTGGCTACTCAGTTGGATTGCTGGTGATCTATCCACAAACTCTCCTGGGGGCATGCTCAAATGCCTTCAACCTGCCCATCCTGGACATGACCTGGCTTTGACCCAGAAGCCCTGCTCTTGGAAACTTACTCAAGAGAAACAGTCCCAGAGAACTTGTGTCTGTCCCTCATGCATCATGATGTCCCTCATGATAGAAAGAACCACAAAGAACCTTAAGGCTCAACGTCAGAATATGTTCAAATAAATGATGTGCCTCTAATTGACGAGCTATTGTGCCATGAAACTATCAAGTGGGAAAATGTTGGGCTTCAATGTTAAATGAAAAAAGGAAAAGGACTCTGATTTTAATTATGCAAAATTATTGCATTATGTAGGCCTAATGACAAGAAAAGAACACAAAAGTGGCAGATGAATTAGCACAATGGAATTTTAATGCTTATTAAAAAAAATGTTCCCTATTGTTATAGTGCTATTTGCTCAACAACAAAAAAATCAAGGGGAAAATAATGAGTGGCTTTCAGATAGTTATAAAACTATGCTTCTATATAAACTAATTTTTTCTGAGAACAATAGAATTTTAACACTCTATAAAGCTTGAATGAAGATAAATGTGATAGGTATTATTCACCCATATAACATTTTTGTTTGAAAATTTCATAATTAATATTTTTAAAGAAACTATAATCATAAAATAATCAAATGAAGGTTTTGTTCTTTCAAGTAACTAAAAAACAGATAAGCTTCCTCATCTTAAAAACAGTGCCTGGTACTCATCCGCTCAGGAAACATTTATTTGAGACCGTTTATTCACTCGGTCAGCTTGGTTGTCCTGCAGTTTGTGCCAACACCCCATTTCCATAATGTAAAAGCAAAGAATTTGCAGATTATCATCAGAGAACAGAAGGCAGCGATGAAAAGGAGGTCAGCGTAAAGACATTCACCCGAGGCGCCTGGCCTCAATACTTCTACTGCAATTGATGAAGAGACACAAATGTATTCCCAACATATGCCCTTGTGGTTCTCTTCTGACTCAATCACACAAGCCAGACACCTCAAGCTGCCCTTGCCTCCACTCCCTGTCCACCCCTGATTCACATCCCAGATGTGAGAGGCACCCACTCCTACCAGACCCAGGAAGGGCTCTAGCAGAAAGTGGCTCCAAAGCCAGGCGTGGTGGCGCACGCTGGTAATACCAGTACTTGGGAGGCTGAGACCAGAGGATCTGGGTTCGCAGCCAGCCTCAGCTACTTAGTGAGACTCTCCACAAGTTAGTGAAACCCTGTTTCAAAATAAAGAATAAAAAATAGGGCTGGGGGTGTAGCTTGGAGGTGGAATGCCCCTGGGTCTAGCCCCCAGTACCAAAAAAAAAAGGAAGGAAGGAAGGGAGGGAGGGAGAAAGGAAAGAAGGAAGGATGGAAGGAAGGAAAGAAGGGAGAAAGAAAGAAAGAAAGAAAGAAAGAAAGAAAGAAAGAAAGAAAGAAAGAAAGAAAGAAAGAAAGAAAGAGAGAGGCTCCAATTCATTTGGAGACCACTGCCCAGGAAGCACCAGCACTAACCATTCAACTATGCAAACCATCTCCTCCTCCAGGGAGGAAAACCCAACTAAGAAAGTTCCCCGAGGAAGTCAACTAGCAAGCAACAGGGATGGATGTGAACCAGCCGGGCAGCTCCAGATTCTACACAAACCACTTGTGTTGTCTTCTACCTTCTTGCTGTAAACAGTGCATGACAAAGAAGTTTGTACAAAAGCCATTTCCCATTTGTACAGAGACATCTGTAGGATACATCCCAGAAATGGGTCCATTAACTGTTTAAGTGGCTGATTTTCTCAGGACTGGCTATAGTTCCTTGAAGGCAGGGCACACGTACATCATGTTCACCCAACAGAGATGCAATAGATAGGATATGTATGTGCTTGAGTCCATCCTTCCTTTATTCATTCAACACTCATTGAACACGTGTGTTCCAGGTGTTGTTCTGGGTTATGGGGTGTACTCTGGTGAACAAGTAAGAAACATGCCCAGCTCTTGTATATACTAAAGTAGAATTCAGAGGTAATTAACAAATAAGTAAATCTGTGGTGTGTTATAGATAATGAATACTAATGGGAAAAGAAACAGGAGGAAGGATAGATTACAGGAGTTACCACTTAAATAAACACTTATCAAATAAAGGGACAAAATATTTCTGATGAGGGTGTCTCACTTATAGCAAAAAAGGAAAAAAAAAAAGTGAAACTTTTGAGCGACTCAAGTATCCAATAATGAGTAGTGAGTCCAGAGACATCTCCTCCTCTGAGCTTTTGACTTTAATGAACTGACATACACATAAAAGAGAGAACAGTGCCTGGGAAACCAGCTTCCCCTGGAACAGGTTCTCACGGGAAAATAGGCTTACTTCTCCAAAACAAATGTACGTGTTTAATGTGCTTTTCTTAAATGGAAAATAACCCCAAAAATGCATCTACCAACACCCTAACAATTTATCAAAAGCCTGAGTCTTTTTTGTTTATCCCTGATCTTAAAATTCTTATACAATCAATTTTCAACTGAAATTGCTCTGATCCTAATACCACATGAAAAAAAAAACCATCTCCTTTGGCATTGGCTTTATGCCGAGGAAGGATGTTCTGGCTGTAAATTCAGCAAAATGAGGCTTTTCAAATTACTGAATTTTTTCACCTACTGAATTTCCTCAAACAGGAGAATCTGTGAGCAGGAAAACTCCATAGGTAAAGTGTGGACCTTAAAGTCAGGAATAATGTAGATATAGTACTGCATATCTCCTGGAAATAATGTTCTCAGGTGTTGAAGTTTACCTAGCAGCATCAAGAATAGAGAAATAAATTATAATAATCAGCAATTGCATTTTACTTTATTAAAACATGCACTTACGGAATGTTGCTTAAGAGTTCATACAAGTTTGTTTTGAGCAATTCCACTTTTAATCTCCTAGGAAACCATTGGTGATGGCATTTTATACATTTCTTTAAATCTTTTGAATTAACACTAAAAATACAACCTGTAAGAATGATGCTGAAACAGTATCTTGAGAAGTCCCGCTTACGCGCTTTGTATGGTCTCATGCTTTGGAATCCATAACTGTAATTCTGTTGATGCATTAAATGCGTTTGATGCTTTGTCCCATAACCTACAGGATTCACAGTTCGGTTTTTACAACAAATGCCCCAAATACCTATTATATTTCAAATTCCACTTGTCATATTTGGAGGGGAAGTTTTCTTTTTTTTTTTTTGTATGTTTATTTTATTTTATTTTTTTATTGGTGCATTGTAATCATACATCTTTGTTAGGTACAAGCCGGTAAAGGCATACATGCACACATCTCTCATTTAACCCTTCCCAATTCCCGTCCCATTCCCTCGCCCTCCCTCCTTCTCAAGTTCAGTTTAGTGATTGATTTTGATATGTTTGTGAAAGTACATCATGTGCATTAGGGTGGCCCCCCCATCCATCACCTTCAATTAAGTCACCTTCTTTGCTCATCTAAGGTTTCTCCTTCATCTAGAGTCAGAGGGGAGGTTTTCTAAATTCACTCTTTTCAGACAAGATTCAATTGCCTTAATATCATGCTGACAATTAGAGTTGGGTGACTTTGGCCCTTGGGCCAGGTTCTGATGTAAAATGATCTGACTTTCCTGACTCCACTACAGGATGGAGTTTGCACCTGCCAGAAGGCAGAACAGGCAAGAACAGACCCCAGTCCCTCTCCGGTCCTCCTGGAGCCCTCTGGAAAGCCCAGACAAGCACTCACCGGGTGCCGGAGTCTGCAGAGCCAGTTCTTCCAGAGCAGGGCTTGGAACTGTCGCCCAGCATGCCCCATGCCTGCCGCTCCCTCCTCTGTCTCAGACAGGAAGCCAGCCCCTGAGGACATGCCTCTATCTGCTGGGCTGGAGCAGAGGCACGTCGCCTATTAGTCCAGTCTCACAAAAGTGAGTGACGCAAAAGAGATTACCAATGACTGAATAAAGCAGGCATCAAATGTCCTCTCTTGCTCTGCATCTGCTGAGAAATTTTTTCTCTAGCTTCTAGGAAGCGGCTGTGGGCATAAACGCAGAGCAAGCCCACCCTTGCCAAGACTCCAGACAACCCTGCATGCAAGGAGAAGTGAGGTCCACATTAACCTTGACCTCCCCTTCCCCCGTACTAATTGGATGGAATTATTTCTCCTCTTTCTGGAAATATCAGCTGTTGCACTAGTAATTGACCAAAATATTTCCACTTGGGTGGTTCCATGACAGAGACTTGGAAGGGAAAAAGATGGAAGTAGCTGGTCATGGGAGGTTGGAGGATGGGCAGCTCAAGGTCTCTTTTGCTGTAGGGAAACAGAAGCAGGCAGCTGTTGGGAGGGTGCTTGGTGCAGGTCTGGTGGGACACAGCCCAGTGAGGTCTCCACACACCTAAACTTTCTTAACAGGCATGATGGATTCAGCTGGGTGCTGGCTGCTCTTTTGTCCTGGATGCCAGAACCTTCTGACTTTCTGTGGCCTCCAGTCGTGACCAGAGGGACATCAGGCGACCTGATTTCATGTTCTTTCATGGAATAAAAGCATTTTCACAAGCTGTGAATGCTCTATAAATTTGTTGTTATTGTTGTTGTTTGTTTGTTTTTGCGACAGGGAACAGGGCATAGGTTTCGGCAAAGAAGTTGACTCAATTATGCTGGTACTTATTTTTGGCAAGAGCATCAGTTATTTTCTTCTATTATGTGTTACATGATTGGCACCACTGGAGTGAAGACCGTTGCATGGCAGGTAGGGCTCAGCACAAACAAGTGTGTGGGTGTGATCCCTTCAGGATAACCTCTCCTGGCCTTTGCCTCCCCCAAAGCCTAACTGAAGGGGTCCCCTAAGTGTTACCACCATGGTTGATAACATTCAGATCACTGTAAGTCGCAGGTGGTTGTCATGATTTTTTGTTTTGTTTTGTTTTTCATTGGTGCACTGTAATTATACATCTTTGTGAAGTACAAGCTGATAAAAGCATACATGCACACAACTCTCTTTTAACCCTTCCTCAATTCCCACCCCACTCCCTCCCCCTCCCTTCTTCTCAAGTTCAGTTTAGTGATTGACTTTGATGTGTTTGTGAAAGTACATCATGTGCATTAGGGTGTTTCCCTCCCCCCCCCCATCACCTTCAGTTAAGTCGCCTTCTTTGCTCATCTAAGGTTTCTCCTTCTTTTAATAAACGCAGTAAGGAAAATCCCTCAGCCCACTTGTGGGTACCTTCCCATTTTATTTTCATAGCTGCCAGTTTTTATGCTCCCATGTCAGGGTCATGCCAAGGACACACAAACTATTTCATTCATTACTTTCATGGGACAATGCTAAGTTTGAGTTCTCAGAGAAAAAGAGCCAATAGGCCATTGATTGGCCGATTAAGAGGTGGGCAAGTCCCCCGATCTGAAGGTGAATCCACAAGTTAGAAACGTAGGTGAGTCAATGAATGGCATAGTTCCTGTCTGAGGGCCAGCAGACTCTGGACCCAGGAAGAGTGACATCTTTGTTCAAGTCTGAAGGCAGGAGAAATATTGATGTCCTGTGTAAAGACCATTAGTCAAGGGGAATTCTCTCTTACACAGGGGATGGCCAGCCTTTTTGTTCTATTCAGCTCTTTGACTGTCTGGGTGAGACCCAGCCCCATCAAGGAGGGCAATCTGCTGTTCTCAGTCTACCCAAATAGTAATCTCCTTCAAAAACAACTTCATGGACACTGCTGGAAAGAATATCTGGTATCCTGTAGCCCAATCAAGTTGATACATAAAATTAGTCAAGTCCACCCTTGTCAACTTGGCCCCCACAAACATATTAAATCATACTTAACCCCCAAATAAAGACAATAACAAGGCCTCGATTCCACCTAACTGGACGCAGCAGTTGTATCACACACTGGTAGTTGCACACACACTAGCCCCTTCTCCAGAGGAGGACATGATGTCTCTCTGAGTGACATTTACTCTTCTCCTTGATACCCCAGAACGTAAATATTATGATGTAAATTTAAAATAATTAAACACTGTGATGTAACTGCATCTTGTTACATGGTAAGTTAATGAAAGTTGGAAGAAGATATTTGCTATATACACAAGCATGTTCGCAACAAAACAAGACGGAAACAGTCATGATAACTACAATCCTCACGTCTATAACTCGTCGTGTTATCATAGCTAACATTTATAGATGCCTTCTGCTGCTGCCCATTCTATATTTTCATCTCTTCATTTAGCAAGCACCTAGACCTGTTTTAATTCTTTATCTGGTGGGGGTGACCAACACCTTCATTTCTTTTTTTTTTTTTTTTTTTTTTTT
>PVLC010001916.1:0-17267 GCA_004027655.1 Graphiurus murinus | reverse complement strand
TCTTATTTGGAAACAGGATCTCGCTATGTTGATGAGAGTCTCACTACTTACGAAGGCTGTCCTAGAACTTGCAATCCTCCTGTCTCAGCCTCCCAAGTACTGGGATTACAAGCATGTGCTACCACACCTGGCTCCACACCTTCATTTCTGAAGAATCTGAGCCACTGGTAGTCCTGTCTGGATTGGATGGTTGTAGTTTTGCACTGACCTTCATCATAGAGAATGGTAATACCAAGCAATGCCCTAAGAGATAACCTGTATCCCAAACATCATCTTCCTTATCTTCACATGATGTCATTTGTTTTTTATAGCTGCATTACAGTCCAGATCCACCTTGTCTTCGGTGGGTGAGCACTACCACTTGACCTCTACTCTGAAATCCAATTATTCCCATTGCAGTTAAGTTTTTCAATGGATCCCACTGGCTGCAGACAAGAACAATCACAGAGGTCTTCAAGGATGCTGAGACTCCCCTCTCAAAACTATATCTCAGAGTTTTGGTGAGAGCTATGACTCTGGGTCCTCTCAAGGTAAATGAGTAGGTCTTCAAGGACAAATCCACTCTAACATTTCAGTCTTCCTAAGCCTTCAAATATCTGCCTCTCTATCAAACCAAAACAGGTCTGGCATTTCTAATTTGCTCACTGTAGAGCACCTTTTGTTCCATGTTTCAACCAACCAAACAACCAACTTGCTAGAGCCCTTACTAATTCCTTGAGCTTCAACATGAATGCAGAAAATCTGCTTAGTGAGTTCACACCAATAAATCTGGACTCTGACCAAAATACCTGACAAGACCAACTTAGAGGAGGAAAGTTTATTTGGGCTCACAGTTTCAGCAGTTCAGTCCATAGGTGGCCGGCTCCAAGGCAGAAACACAGCAGCAAGGCATGCCTAGGGCACACTGCTATCTCATCATGGCATCCAGAAGCAGAGAGAGCGAGAAGAGTCCAGGGGCACATATTGTCCTGAAGGCCCCACGCCCAGTGACCCCCTGACCCCAGCCATGCCACACCTCTGAACCTTGCTGCATTGAGAACCATGCTTTTAACACAGCCTTTGAGAGAACATTCCATACCCAAACTGTAACACTTTCCATTTCATTCAAATGCTTCCCTGAGAAAAGCAACTGAAAGAGAACAAAATTTATCCAGGTGGAATCCTGGGAAGCCTGCTTCCTCTCTGACCCTTTCTCTGCAAATAACCATCCCCACCATCCACATCCCCTTTAACACAACTTAGAGTTAGGGATACCAGTAGGAAGGGGCTATCACAATTGTCCAAGGAAGAGGAATTAAGAACCTTCGACGGTACTTAGTATGTAGGTTGTGATGAAAAGAACCGAACAGTGGCATCATTAGCAGGAAGAGAAAAGGAAGGAGAGCTAAGTCTGGTGAAGGGATGAAGGTGTGGTGATCGGGATGAGATACGGAAAAGTTCCAGGTGCTGCTTGTGACTGTCTTGCTATAGGACCTGGCTGCTCATGGCCTCATTGTTTTAATCAGAACAACTGTAAATATACACCATTGATTGAATAAGAAAAAGCACCTAAGCCGGGTATGGTGACACAAGCTTGTAATCCCAGTACTTGGGAGGCTGAGATAGGAGGATTGCAGGTTGGAAGCCAGCCTCAGCAACTTAGTGAGGCTCTCAGAAACTTAGTGAGACCCTGTTTCCAAATAAAATATAAAATTGGTCTGGGGGTATAGCCAGAGGTAGAATGCCCCTGGGTTCCATCCCCAGCACCACAGAAAGAGAGAGAGAGAGAGAGAGAGAGAGAGAGAGAGAGAGAGAGAGAGAGAGAGAGAGAGAATCTAATATAGACCCAATGCTGCCTGCCCCAGACCCTCTCACTCCAAAATGGACACATCAAGAGTTTGACCTCTTGATCTCTGTGTAACAAATGCCCATGGACACATCATCGACTCCGTGTAGGAATTCTAGTCTTCACCTGCCCAGACAACCACCTGATCCACGTCTCTCTACACAGTGATAACATATACAGATGAAAATATTGAAACTTGCAATTTAGCCATGACAATCAAGGGAAAAAACCAGGAGACTAAACTGATCTGCTTCTCTTCTATTCTGATGCAAGAAAGCAAAGGTCTACTGATTCACCAAAGATTAGGAAATGGGAAGTTTCCTATGAAACCCATATCACAAGGAGAGTCAAAAAAAAAGGAGAGTTTTATAGATTGAATTATGTTTCTCCAAAATCCATATGCTGAAGCCCCAACCCCCAAAGTGCTAAAGTGCTGTATTTGTTGACAGAGCCTTTAGAGATGTCATTGGAATTAAAGGAGGTCACGTGGGCCTCATCCAATAAGACTGCTGTCCTCGAAGAAGTAGGAAGAGACTCCAGGAATGTGCCTGTGCAGAGGAAAAACCAAATGAGCACACAGCAGGAGGGTGGCCTCCTACCATCCAGGAAGAGACGCCTCACCAGAAACCTACCTGATACAACCCTGGTCTTGGGCTTTGGCCTCCAGAACTATTTAAAAAAAAAAAAAAGAAGAAGAAGCAAACAAACAAAAGACATGCATTTTGCTCTGCAATATTTTCCAAAGTCTCAAGTATTGAAGACTTTGTCTCCGAGGCAGCAGGGTTCAGAGGTGGAGCCTTTGGAAAGTGTTTGGATGGTGAGGGCTCTAAACTCCTCATGGATTCAGCCATTCATAGATCCATAATTTAATGGGCTATGGGAGGTGGCAGAAACTTGGGAGGTGGAGGAAGCAGGTCACTAGGGCATGCCCTTGAGGGATATATCTTGTCACAAGGCCCAGAGACAACAGACTGAAACCTCTGCAACTGGGAGCTAAAAGAAACCTTTCCTCCTTTAAGTCTGTTCATCTCAGGTCTGTGATGGGAAGCCAACTAACAAGCCATTGTTGAAGACGCCCCTCCCCCAACTGTGGCATTTCATTAGGGTGGCTTGAGTATTCTAACACAGAGGTTTTACCAAGGGGGCTGGGGAGCTAAATTTCTACTTGAGTGCCTGAAGATGAGGCTAGTGAAGGAATCTAAGGCTGATGTTTGCACCTTACCTAGATCAGGGAATTTCTTTTGACCTGGAAGATATTGAAACAACCATGGAATGGGCAGGAAAGTCTTTGCACAAAAGGATCGTGAAAATGAAACTTCCTGGAGATCATCTCTAAAGATGGATTCCCTCGAAGGAGAACTGTTCACTCTATATCCATTAGTGTCATGAATTATCTGTGCAGGAGAGGCTGGGTGCCTCCACATCAGTCACAGCAAGTCAGAAGTCCATTCTCAACTGATACTTTCTTGTAGCTATCTCATATTGGTTTAATAAAATTAATAGTGAGCCGGGCATGGTGGCGCACGCTTGTAATCCCAGCATTTGGGAGGCTGAGACCGGAGGATCCGGGTTCGCGGCCAGCCTCAGCTACCTAGTGAGGCACTCTGCAACTTAGTGAGACCCTGTTTCAAAATAAAGAATAAAAAATAGGGCTGGGGGTATAGCTCGGAGGTAGAATGCCCCTGAGTTCAATCCCCAGTACTGAAAAAAAAAATTAATAGTGGATTTGTGATTGACAGCAGTCTCTCTCTGCAGCTCTTCCCTCCAGGACTATCCCTTTATCCCCAGGACTGTCTTCTTGATTCTTTGAATTAAGGTTTGATTCCTTAGATAGGTGGATGGAATAAGAAGATAGGAAGCCAGGTACGTAGGAGAGGGAAGGGAGAAAGGAAGGCTGGATCCAGGAATAAAGGAAGAAAGAACAAAAGCCCTTGGAGGGCTGGAAACAAACTCCATCTACTTTCCCAGACCCTTAGGTCTAAGGCTGCTTGGTTGAAGTAAGTTTCAGCACAAATTGCTTCAAGTCAGAGCTTAGCAGTTCCCAAAGAGCCTGCCAAGCCATCAGATGAACATGTAGTGAATTCAAACATAGATTCTCTCTCTCTCTCTCTCTCTCTCTCTCTCTCTCTCTCTCTCTCTCTCACACACACACACACACACACACACACACAGTTGGCCGATTCCTTTGAAAGGGTATGACAATGGAGTTTAAAAATTATAATGAACATTCTTAAGGATTTTCAAGTAAAATTGCCTCATTGTCTCCCTTTGAAAGCTTTATTAAAATTAGGGGCAATAAGCAATTAGAAGTTCCGTAGTTTAAAGAACTTTCATGACCCAAATGTTTCTCATTTAATTGTAACTTATAAATCTTGAAAACTAATAACCTCACAGGCAATATAAATAAATTTTCCCCTCTGATACTGAAATTTTATCTTGCTAATTTCAATAATTTCTCATGGATTCAAATTAGTGTCTCTTCTTGCATTAATAGAAAAACATAATTCCAAATTGTGTCTAAGGAGTATTTGTTCAAACGATAATAAATTGATAGGAACAAATTTTTTTGCCTAATGCTATCTATTGTCCACTGAGCTAAGAAAATTAAGAAATCCTCAAAAATCTATTAACAATTTTCATTTTGAGAGGAATGTTGCATACCTGTGAGCTAGAATTAAGGGCTCATAGGTAGCCCTTACGGTAGGCTTGAGGGCTCATAGGGGCATTTAGTCCTGTTTGGACAATCTGAGCTCTAAATCACATTTTTTATACTTTCCATTTGCACTGAATTGTATTTCCCTGCGTGAAAATATGTACTGGAATGTCTGTTTACTCCAACATCAGAGAATCTTGGTCTAATTTGAAAGCATAGGATGCAAGAATCAAAATGCAAAAATCTAAAACTCAAGTTTGCAGTGGGATGCAAGGGTGCCTGCTCCTCCAGAGTCAGGGCCAAAAAGGAGAATTTGCCCTGGAGGAGATATTGTCAAGGTCTGGGAAATGAGAGAATGATGACAACCAAATCAAAATTGCAGAATCCTGAGAACCCCAGGAAAGAAATGTCATCATCTCAAGAGAGGGAACAACTTGGTCATGGCCCACCCCAACAACCATGCCCACAATGCCTTGCGGTTTTCCAAACATGTTTAAATGCATCGCCTAGGATTCTCATCAAATCAGTGAAGTAGGTGAGTAATTCTATATGTCACTTCACAGATGTAAAAATTGAGACTTAGCCTTTTATTGAGAAACTAGAGACAGTCTGAATAAAACTTTCACCCAATCCCTCCAGCAAATGGACCTGCTGGCCTGTTTTTATTCAGATATGTTACTTTCTCTCCTGACACAGGGGATGGATGGATGGGTCCGCATTTTTCCTGTGTAAAGACGACCCCCTTTTGCAGCCTGGCTGCGTCTCATGCTCTCTGCAGTATCATCAGCTTCCCACTTTTTAATGCATTGTTTCCACAAGCACAATAAACATTCGAGGAGAGCTGTCTCACAGTGAAAATCAATTCTCCAGCTACGGCACCACCTTTTGTTTATTACTATCAAAATTACGCAAAATAGCCAGGTGTGCTGGCTCATGCTTATAATCCCAGTATCAGGAGGCTGAGACAGGAGGGTCTCGAGTTTGCGGCCAGCCTCAGCTACTTAGTGAGGCCCTCCACAACTTAGTGAGACCCTGTTTCAAAATAATGAATAAAAAATAGGACTGGGGGTGTAGCTTGGAGGTAGAATGCCCCTGGGGGTTCAATCTCCAGTACTGCAAAAATTAAAATAAAATAGAGCTGGAGCTTTTAGTTCAGAGGTAGAATGCCCCCAGGGTTCAATCTCAAGTTCCACCAAAAAAAAAAAAAAAAATCTGCAAAATAGTTGCCTCTATTCTCTCTGCCCATAACATTTCATCCCATCTGTCTTACACCCACCACAATCAGGATTTTGTCCCCACTGCCCCCATTTTCTTTTCTTCTGTGACTCTATGTTTCCAAATCCAGTGGCCAGCCCACGCGACAACTCTCCTCCTGTCTGTGGCGCTTGACACAGCACCTCACTCTGTCTTCACTTCTCCACCCTCCCCGCCCCCTCTTGTCCTTCCGGGTCATTCCTCTCTGTTGCCGCTGTCTGGACTGCCTCATCCTTCCACCCTCTAAACTTCAGTGCCACCCCGGACTTGGGCTTTACCTGCTTCTCCTCCCTGCTTACACCCACACCTCAACCACACCGCATGGCTTTAAGTACCATTTTTGCACTAACAGCCCCCAAATTCATACCTCGCTCTTATCTCTCCCCTCGCCAATACGCACAGCAGTGGACTGTCCTGAGCAGGCCGCAGCAGCAGCATCACGCCTCACTGGAGGACTCTGCTGAAATGCCTCTCCTAGTCCCACCCCATGAGGCCTTTTAGCGCTACACCCCCTCATCCTGACTGTGACTTCCAGGTCCTTCTGGCAAACACAGAGAACTTGAAACTGTTTCCTCACATCTCTCTGGGACCATGACCAACTCAGTATGGGGTCATCTCTGTCTCTCTTTGTCCCGGTGTCCCACTACGATTTCTACCATACTCATGCCACGATGTCACAGATTCTCTGGAACAATTTCCCTTCTCAAGGCTTCAGAGGGACATGGAATGCCAGATCCCAATTGTGTAACATGACAGGAGAGAAGGGACAGGATCCTCTCTTAAGGAATCTTCCCACTCAGTTTTTCCCTGAAGAATCGCATGCATTAGGGTGTTTCCCTCCCCTGACGCATAAGAGGTACTTTCTCAAACATATCAAAGTCAATCACTAAACTGAACTTGAGAAGGAGGGAGGGAAAGGGAGTGGGGCAGGAACCGGGGAAGGGTTAAATGAGAAATGTGTGCATGTATGCCTTTACTAGCTTGTACCCAACAAAGATGTATGATTACAAGGCGCCAATAAAAAAAAAAAAAAAAATTTTTTAAATCACATGCATTTGTGCATCTGAAACACTTATCTAGAAACCTACAAGATGAGATTTTTTTAAAAAATATCAATGAATGCCAGGCGTGGTGACGCACACTTGTAATCTCAGTACTTGGGAGGCTGAGACAGGAAGATCACAGGTTTGCAGCTAACATCAGCTATTTAGTGAAGCCCTCCACAATTTAGTGAGACACTGTTTCAAAATAAAGAATAAAAAGTAGGGCTAGAGGTGTAGCTTGGAGGTAGAATTGCCTCTGAGTTCAATCCCCAGTACCGCAAAAAAAAAAAAAAAAAAAAAAAATCAATGAATATTTCTTCAAATTACTCTGCCTTATATCTGGACCATGGCCTTTTTACTTCAAAATACATCAAGCAATGTGTACATGCATGAATGTATCGCTTTCAATTTCACTATGATATATAATTACAATGCACCAATGAAAGTATTTTGTGTGTGTGTGTGGCATTGGGGATTGAACCCAGGTGCAATCTACCTCTGAGCTATACCCCAGTCCTATTGTTTATTCTTTTATTTTGAAACAGGGTCTCACTAAGTTGTGGAGGGCCTCACTAAGTAGCTAAGGCTGGCCTTAAACCCTGATCCTCTGATCTCAGCCTCCCAAGTACTGGGATTACAAGCGTGCACCACCAAGCCCAGCTCAATATAAGTATTTTTAAAAGAAATAGTGAGCATGGCTAGGGAGCTGAAACTGTGGTTACTCCCTCCTGACCGCAGGAGGGAGGAGTAGAGGTAGAGCTCAATTCTTCAGCCGATGCATTCTCTGACGCTGCCTACACCTGGAAGCCCCATAGAACTGCACTCAGAGGCTCCAGGGAGGGTCCGGGAGGGTGCTGTGTCCCGAATCCTGCCCCCAATCCCTCCATCCCTGCCCTCCATGCCCTTTGATCAGTCATTTCACCCACCTTTTTACCTCATTTCCAAGAAATGGGTATTTTCCCAACAATATCTAAGCTGAAAGATTTTAGATAAAAAGTTGTGGTCCTATATAACTCTCCTTTCCCAGGTCTCTGCCATTCTTTCTTGTTTTGTTGTTGTTGTTTTTTGTTTTGTTTTGTTGGGTTTTTTTTTTTTTTTTTTTTTTTTTTTTTTTTTTTTTTTTTTTTTTTTTTGTTTTTTTTTTTTTTTTTTTTTTTTTGGTTTTTTTCGGTACTGGGGATTGAACTCAGGGGGTTCTACCTCCGAGCTATATCCCCAGCCCTATTTTTTATTCTTTATTTTGAAACCGAGTCTCACTAAGTTGCGGAGGGCCTCACTAGGTAGCTGAGGCTAGCCCCGAACCTGGATCCTTCGGTCTCAGCCTCCCGGGATTACAAACGTGCCGGGATTACAAGCGTGCACCACCACGCCCGGCTGTTTTTTGTTTTTAAAAAACTAAATAGTTATAATTGATTCCTTCCCTTTTCAATGCCTTCATTTTCCAATGCTTTTGTCCGGGTTGCCTGTTTTTATGCCAACCACACCAAAGAGTCACAGAAAGTGAATCAGAGGTTTCCACTTCCTTCTTCACCCTCCTGCTTTCCCAACCCACCCCTTCTCCCTCCCTCCCACCACTCTGTCCCACCTCCTTCATTCTGTCCTCTCTGTCCACGGCCTTGCTTGCCAGAGGAGCCTTCTACTGGCTTTTGAGAGCAGATCGTTCAATCTTTAGGAATGTTACAAGACGGTTGTTAAAAGCCATTGTTGAAAATGGAATTAATTTACTTACAACAAAATTAATTACATGAGAGAAACGAAAATGGTACTTAAATCTCATTACTTCATGATACTTTTATATATTTTGGTACTTCTATGCTCTTGAAGTTATTTAAGTGCACTGACAACATATGGTATTAATCTGTTGCTGCATGCCCACGTGCAGTGGCACCATGGTAGCTTGAAATCAAAATGTCGTGAGTGTTTACACCACAGAAATTGGCAAACACTATGACTGCTCCTTCCAAATGCACCCTCCCCCTACACACACACTAGGCTCCTTTCCTGAATTTGAGTCTTCCCAATCCCTGGTGGGGTTCTTTCACCTTGTCTTACTACATAATGTATATATTCCTATACAAGATATTGTTTTAGGTTTGCCTGCTTCTGAACTTTATTAAGTAGAATCATGGTGTATGCACTACTTTATAGTTTGCTTCTTCCACTTCAAATTATATCCATGGGATCATCTTTCACTGATCCCAAAGCTGTCTGCCTTCACCATATTGTACTGTCCACGTACACAAAATTGTCCTGATCTGTTTACCAGCATTCGGCTATCTGGGGGCATCTGGCTTTTGTACCGAGGACATGGCCAGTATGAACATTCTTGCCCATGTCTTCTGAGACCCATGAGCTTTCTCTGTGCCATGAGGCCAGTGGGTCTAGGGGCAGGAGTGGAATTACAGGACATTTAGACATTGACTTACACACAACACGAGTTAATGCTAGGATTAACGGTAAAGTGAAGGATGATCCATATTTAATCTTTTACAATGTCTTATTGTCTCTATTGGCATTTATAAAAATAACCTATCATTCTCTTCATTTCTGGTCGGGGTGGCATTGTTGTTTGTGTTTCAGACTTGAGAGGAGGAAGTTGTGGCACATTAGCATGGGGCAGAAAGAGGCAATGGGCCACTCCAACCAATCTCCATTTCAGGCTTCATTCGGTAAACATTTGAACAACTAGTTGGTGACACTCTTATCTTCCATTTTGCAAAATGCTTGGCAATTTTTTCTTATTCCTGGAAGCCATCCAACATATCACTTAAGGATGACCCAGGCACAGAATGTAAAGTAAGACCACTGACCACAGTTTTTGTGATCTGGGGTAATTAGTTCATCGGGACAAGCTCAACTAGAGTCCTAATTCTCTCTGACCCTCTGAAAACACCAAAAGTGAACCACTGGTGTCATTTTTCTCCTGCAGGAAGATGTGTTGTCCTGGCATTAATGAAAGGATGGATGCAGGCGGGGACCTGAGCCCAGATTGTGGTAACGGATCCAAGGGAACCAGGCCAATGGTCAGCGTGGTGGACAGGCTTCATCCAGTGTAGGATGAGGGGGGGGGGACCTATTCCTGGATGGCATCTAGAGGAATTCAGATAACATCTTTGAAGACATTTATAATGTCAATTGCAGAGACCTAACAGTAACCACCGAAACCTACAAGTTTTCATAGAAGCAGAGTCATGATGTTTATCCAATTCAAACAGGACGCATTATTCAGCATCTGTTTTGCGTGGCAGGAACCATTGGGTCTAGGCAAGGTCCTCACTGAGCCCGGCCACACCTGTAAGGGCCAGGATGCTGCCCCTTTGGTTTCTATGGCAATCCAGACAGGTGGCTTGCACTTCCATAAGTGACCAGCAGAGGACAGTGCGGGGCCACCTGTAAGACATGGAGCCTTCCTTCTACCTGAAGCAAATTCATTACAGAGGTCCCTTGACCGTCTGCCCCAGCCCAGAGGAGGGTGCTCAGTGAACAGGTCTCTTGCTAGCAACAGCCTCCTCTTTGGTCTTAAATCCTGCTGACAGATGTTTCTATTTTCTTTCTCGACTTCTTCAGAGATGTCCCGGGAAGTGGCGGAGGCAGGCAGAGGGACCCTGGATACACCTGCATGGGTTGAGGTGAGGAAAGACTAGCCTGCCGGCCCCCTATGGGTGAGGTGATCGCACCTGCTCCACATCCTCACCCAGCCCGGGGCTGTCTTGTAAAACACACAGAGGACAAGGGGCTCTCTGGGGGACGCTGGCCTCCAGCCCAGAGACGGTAGGAAAGAAAGAGGGTTTTGTTTAGGGGAGGGACTCTTGCTCTTAGCACCTAGAAAAGCTGGGGGCTCTGGCTATGCTGAGTGGCCCTCAAGTTGGGATGAACCTCAGAAGGGGAGTTTTGAAGGATGTGCAGACCACACACACACACACACACACACACACACACACACACACACACACACACGCGCTCCCACATAGCTCCCTGTGTCCCTTGAGCTCACATGGCAAACTGCCAAAACAGAGCTCCGAGCACAAGCACGATCCTCAGTACCCACCAGGAAACAGACTCAGCTCAAGTCTGGGAAATTAGAATTAAGACTAAAAAAGGCCACCCACCCAGAGGTGAGAGAGCCGAGAAATTACCAGGAACATGGGCCAACCCCAGAGCCAGCCAAGGAGGCCCCCAAACCAACTGTCCTGGGATGGAGGGCACAGGCTGCTGCCACTCAGCCTGGGGTCTGCGATGCCAACAGGAGGCCAGGAGTCACGGGATGCCCAAAGCCCCAGGCGGCTCAGCAGGACAACCTGTCCTGAACCCAGGGCTCAGCTGTCCCCAGGGACTTGGATCAAGGTCCACCTAAGTACCACAGTGGAGAGATTGGGCAGGAGAATTATTAGAGTGCTATTAGTCTGATGTAGAAGATTCTAAGAATTTTCTCAAATGTGACTTGAAAACTGCATATGTAGGTTCATGCTCATTTCTGAAACTCCTGCTACCCGCTCCTTGGGTTTTTAGTGGTGTCTGCTTCCCAGGGGTGTGTGGTCGGCCTGTCACATTCCTGCTTCTGCATCTGAGAATTCAATAGAGAACTGAAAATATTTTTCAAGAAAACATTTTGTTTTGTGTTTTTGCAATGAATACGGTTTTTTCCCCCTTTGTGGTTACTCCCAAAGCAACACAATATAATTCTTTACCTTGTACTAGTTGGTGGTGCACACTTGTAATCCCAGTACTTGGCAGGCTGAGACAGAAGGATTGCAGGTTCGCTGACAGCCTCAGCTACTTAATGAAGCCCTCTGAAACTTAGTGAGACCTTGTTTCAAAATAAAGAATAAAAAATAGGGCTGGAGGTATAGCTCGGAGGTAGAATGCCCTTGGGTTCCATCCCCAGTACCGCAAAAAAATAAATAAATAAATAAAGTATATGGAAGGACACGTGTAGGTTGTATGCAAATACTGCATTGGTTTCTAAAAAGGACTTGAGCACTTGAGCAGCCCTAGGTTTGAGATCTATGGAGGGTCCTGGAACCAGTCCTTCTCAGGTATCAAGGAAGAACTGAAGACAATTTTTTTAGAACACATCAGAAAGTGTGTTTTCTGACACAATTTTGAGATTTCCCATTTGGTAACATGAAATCTGACCTCCACTACTGAAAATTTTCCCTAGAAATAGCTCGAATATTCAACACAACGTTCCTGAAAAAAAAAAACTCCAAACCAGGATAAAGTCATTGAAAATGTTCTAATAGGCATTTATTTGCTCATTCATTCATTCATTTTTGGTACTGGGGATTGAACCTCTGAGTTACACCTCCAGCCCTATTTTATTTTTAAATAAGGCCTCGATAAGTTCTGGAGGCTGGTCTAGAACCTGGGATCCTGTCTCAGTTTCCCAAGTAGTAGGATTGCAGGCGTGCAGCACCACACCCGGCTTCTAGTGAACCTTTAAAAGAGAAAGTCTCCTCTGTGGTTAATAATTCCTTACCTCTGAAATGCAACCCAGTTCCCCAAATCCTTATGTAAGGTGTGTTCCAAGCCAGACAAACAAGGAGAATGGGCAAGGGTTTTATTGGCCAGTAACGGCAAGGGCTTGGGCTGGGAGCGACGGAGGGGGGCCTCTGGCCTTCCCCAGGCTCTTCTTGATGAAGTAGCCCACCAGCCGCTGTGGCCTCTGCTGGTACTCGGCCAGCACCTCGTGGGGGCTGCTGATCTGGTCCCCTTGCAGGCGGTCCAGGAGCGTGACACACACCACAGCCGCTGCAAAGAGCAAAGCAGGTCAAGGCCAAGCACCGACCCTCTGGCTTGGCCCAGGAGAGGGGAGGGAGGTCTGAGGAAGCCAGGCCCCTCCCAGCACCAGGCACCTCAGAGCGGCTTTGGGGGAGGACAGAAGGAGCAGGAGAGGGAAAGGCCCTGGGTCAGGGACTCCCAAAGCTCCTCCCCTCCTGCACACCCTCTGCTCCGTCTCTCTCATTCTCCTCGTGCCTTGGCTTTTAAAAGAAATTCCCAAACCAAGTCCAGAACCAGCTCCCTGTATGTGCCTTGAAGAGCACCTGTTGGCCCAGGCTATAGCGCTGCAGGGAACTCTGGGAGGTGAAGGGGGACCCCAAGATGGCTGAAACCAGGGGTGGATCAGCCACTCTCAGAGGGCCAGAGGCTCCGGGCAGGGCTGAGGCAGCACAAGATCTGAGCTGGGGTGGTCCCTGCATCATCTTTCTTATCTGTCTCAGTGGTGTGGGGAAGCACTGCAGGGACCCTTAGGATCCTGCGCAGCACTGGGATGCAAGGAGACCACCTCAGTCAGAAACGGACTCAGGAGCAAGATGAGCAGAAGCCAGAAACCAGTGTTGGGCTGCCCTAGAGTTAGGGTTAGGGTTTAGGGTTTAAGGAGCATGGTGGGAATCTGGGATGGGCCAACAAAGTGGAGATGAAGGGACACAGGCTCCAAGGCCACCAGGTGGCGCTCCTACCTCGGAGGCCACACGCGCTGCACATGGCCGCAAAGACTGAAGATTCCATCTCGATGTTTCGGATACCCGCGGCATGCGCAGCGTGTAGATAGGCCTGCTTGTCCTTCTCCGTGTAGGAACAGAGGGCGCCGTCCAGACGGCCCTGCCCTGCAGCACAGGGAGACTTGAGGACCACACGCATGCTGCCAAATCCCACTACATGTTGACACTGCAAACCCACCAGGACACAGGGATGGGGGCCACCCAGGCTCTGCCTATCCTTGACACCTGTACCATTTGAACCATCATGGAAATGCTGCAGCTGAGGCAGCAGCCCGTGCATGGGCGCCCCACCCCGACCTCTCACCCTCGTAGAAGTCCAAGGTGCACATGGTGTTCCCCACCACCGTGTTGAATTCGCTCA
Organism: Graphiurus murinus; assembly: GCA_004027655.1. Lineage (NCBI taxonomy): Eukaryota > Metazoa > Chordata > Mammalia > Rodentia > Gliridae > Graphiurus > Graphiurus murinus. The sequence goes on along the minus strand of PVLC010001916.1, from coordinate 3,628 downwards.
GGTCTGCAGAACACTGCATCAGCTCCTGCACCAGCTGCTCATCCAGGTCCGTGTTCCGGACCACCCGATTCCCCAGGATGATCTGCTCAAACTCCGGCTTGAAGCAGCTGTCCACTGCCTGCCGGGTGATGACCACAGAGCCAGGCTCCAGACCTGAGGACAGAAGCGGATGTCACGGCCATGCAGAACAACGGGGCAGCGATCTGGATGCATGGGCTCTGGAAAAAATACACTATAAAGAATAAAAAATAGGGCTGGAGTGTAGCTCGGAGGTAAAATGCCCCTGGGTTCCATACTTAGTACTGAAAAAAAAAAAAAAAACACTATGATTATGAAAGTGATTAATACATAACCATTGAGGGAAATACGGAGACGCACAAAGAACACGTTGCCGGGACCTCCACCTCCGTTGCCAAAAGCTTTTGTTTCTTCCGATGGTGCTATTTCTCACCATCGTCTGGTTCTACCATAGAGATGCCCATGATGTGTTCAATTGAGTACTGCTTGGTAGATTTATTATGGAAGCTTTCAAGCAAATGCAAAAGTAGGCACCCCAAACTGAGCTTCATACTTCCCCATTGAATCCTGTTCTTCCTTCGCCCCCTCTGTTTCTTAGAAAACATGTTGGGAACTGAGAACTTTGGAGATAATGTAAGGGGCCTCATCTTCGTTTCACTTGGCACCTCTCCCCTTCCTTTGGTGGTGGTGTTTTCTCATAAAGTGCTTCAGATCCTTGCAGAAATGCAGAGAAGTATCCATGAGCAAAGGAGGGAAGAGAGACCGAGAAAGAGGGACTAGAGAGAATAGAAAGAATCAAGCAGATAAGAAGCCACAAAGTGAGCCGGGTGTGGTGGCGCACACTTGTAATCCCAGTCCTTGGGAGGCTGAGACTGGAGGATCGCAGGTTCACAGCCAGCCTCAGCTACTTAGTGAGGCCCTCTGCAATTTAGTGAGACCCTGTTTCAAAACAAAAAATAGGGCTGGGGGTGTAACTCAGAGGTAGAATGCCCCTGGGAAAGAAAAAAAGAAGAAGAAGCCACAAAGTGCATAGCCCCAGAAGGACGGAGCCTGGTGTATGCATGACATGGAACCTCTCTGCTATGGTCTCTGGAGGTTAGGCTCAGAGAATGGGCTAGACAGAACAACAACAACAATTAAAAAAAAAAAAAAATCAGTGAAACAAGCTTTCTTTCTTGCCTCTTCTTGGTAAGTTTTCCATAACAAAGCCAAGATGGGAACCCTCTGTATCCAATCCCATACCTGCCGAGCTGCTGCAGGGGGCTCTGGGCCCCGGCCCTGCCCCGCCCTTACCTATCCCTCCGGAAGTGCCTATGCGGATGATGATGACGTTGGAGCAGCGGGCGTGGTAGAGCAGCTTGATCAGCTCGTGCAGCATGATGGAGATGGAGGGAATGCCCATCCCGTGCTAGAACCAGAGAGACACCGAGGATGAGCCCCAGGCTGCACCTCTGTCTGGACGGCAGTGCCCCCATCAGCAAGCAGAGCTTGCTCCCAGTTTCAGTCCCCCAAGGTCAACAAGGAGGGAATGCAGTATGGTATGATGAGATATTGCGAGAAAGACCACATTCACACAGCTGCTGTTATAGTATGCCGTTATTAATTGTTCTATTTTATTATTAGGGGTGGTTGTTCATCTCTGGCTGTGCCTAATTTATCCAACTTAATCATAGGTGTGTATGTATAGGAAAAACGGTACATGATAGGGTTTGGCGCTATTCTGAGATTCGGGCATCCGCTGGGGGTCTTAAGCAAATCCCCTTGGACTTATGGGAGACTACTTTATTCTGGTTGACATTTTATGTGGTGTACTTTAATCTAATAATCTCATCAAGATGATAATGGAAGAGGAGCTTCAAAATATAAATTGGAACTCTGTAAACACTTTGGGAAACTTAAAGTATGCACAGAGCTGTTGCATACATGATCACATTTAATCCACACAACCTGTTAGGTAGGTAGCTGCTGAGCAGGAACCAGAAGTCAGCAGGAAAGTAGCAGCTGCTATGACCGGGTAACAAACAGCTCCTCTGGCATTTGAAGCCCTGCACAAATGCCCATCCCACACACACCAGTTAAAGTTTTTCCTCTTCACTTTTCTCCCTGGACTCTCCTTTCCCAACCAAATTAGATAACTGGCTGGTGATCCCTCCGTCCCCAACTCCAGAAGACTTGCTGAATCTCTTCTGTGCCGTTTCTTCCTCGGGTTCTCTGCATACCCCTTCCCATCTTTCAAAGACTCTCCCAGGGTCACACGTTCCAGGACACCCCTCCCCAGGGCGCCTTGGCACTTTTAGACACTGTTTCTGTGGCAGAGCCCTGTGGGAGAGGGATCGCTCTTAGTGTCTTACATATGGGAAATGCTCCCATAAACTTTCTGGAACTAGATGACACCTTGGTTCCCTGGTGTGCTGATATCGCCAGGGGTCTCAGTTGACTGCCTAAATTAGGGGTGCATGTCTCAATAAAAAGGAGGATCATTTTCTCACTGTATATCTCTTCATCTATATAACTGCTGACAAAGGAATCAAAACAAAACGAGAGAGATTTCATTGGTGGAACACTGAAGATTTCTGTGTTCACTCCCTCTGTGAAGGCAAAATGTGTTATGAAGCAACCCGTGCTCACCATGCATGCACAGACCTCCTGCTCGGCAGTCCATCGCTCTTCTTACTGCCCTGGTCCTGGGAGAGCCCCTCTCCAGTGCCTCCCACACACTGGGCTCACTCACTCCCCGCACCTGCCACCAGCACGCTGTGTAGACAGCTGTGCGTATTTGCATTTATATTTGCATTTGTGTACTTAGTCTCTCTGGGAGACTGAGCCTCAAGGGCCAGAGTCCAGGCCCGTTCTTTGCTGCACCCCAACTGCTGAGGGCTCATTTACAGGGAGCAGGTGTCAGGGGCTGGCTATCTTTGTGTGCACAGAGGCAGGGTGCCTTGAGTCCAAATCCAAGTCCCGAACCCAAGCGACCAGGTGAGAGGCAGGTACTCACGCTGACAGACAGCACAGGTCCAACTTTATACATGGCGTAGCGGTCAGTGCCGGCACAGATGTTGGGGTACTCGTCTCCAGGACGGCCGAGGCCCAGCTCTGTGGCCACATATCTGATGAAGGTGTTCATCCGAGAGGGGCTCCCACCAACACACACGAACTGAAACCGGAGGACGGAAACCGTATCAGCTCACTGGCTACAGGGGGTTCCTCAAAGTCAGGACCCCTGAGCAGCAATGTCAGTGTCGTCTAGGAACTTGTGCTTCTAGCAAGTTCCTAGATGACACTGACTCCTGTGTCTGAGCAACCAGCAATCTGCTCTCAGGAGGCCCTGGTGAGTTTTAGAAGCACTGGTTTGAGCCTCAGCATGGGGAGCCCCATAGCTCAACGCAGCCTACTCCACACAGACAGCTTGCTCTTTGCAAAGCAATTGCAGAAACCACCACGCATGCGCGCCTCCTCCACTTGCAGAAGGCAGCACGGGCTCCTGGAGAGAACCTGAGTCTGTACAAAGATGGTGTTAGCTCCTCACTGTCCCTTCGCATCCTAATGTGACCAGGGTCCCACTGCCAATCTGTAAAATGGGCTACCAATGTCTGTCTCTGTCTCTCTCTTC
>PVLC010001915.1:80006-128596 GCA_004027655.1 Graphiurus murinus | reverse complement strand
GGAAGGAAGGAAGGAAGGAAGGAAGGAAGGAAGGAAGGAAGGAAGGGAGGGAGGGAGGGAGATTTCTGATCCTTAAAATGATACGTGCTTTTCAGTTTTATTCTAGATATTTTGGGCATTTTGGGTTGAGACCCCATACTTACTTAACTCTCCCATTCAGCAAGTCTCTGTTACTATCTTGCTGAGTTGGAGTCTGAGTTTCCCAGTGGCCTCTGCAGATACCACAGGAAAGGACAGAGATGTGTCTTTACCTCAGGGTGTGGGTGGTCTCTGTTATCAGAGATTATAGATGCTGGTCATTGGTGCCTTATGTTTTTGTTTTTGTTTCTTTGTTTTCCTGCAGCCTGCTAGGCTGCTCGCTCCTTCCCTGTGCCTTTGATCAAAGAGATGAAGCACTTCCTGATATATATATATATATATATATATTTGTCTGAATGTAAAGCCACTCTTGGGTTGTAATCTAGGATTACCAATGACCAGCATCTATAATCTCTGATAACAGAGGCCACCCACACCCTGAGGTAAAGAGACATCTCTGACCTTTCCTGTGGGATCTGCAGAGGCCACTGGGAAAGTTGGACTCCAACTCAGCGTGATAGCAAGGGAGACTTGCTGAATGGGAGATTTAAATAAGTAAAAATCCAGGATTTTTAGTTATAGTTAGCAGAAAAAATGGGCAAAAATGTTTTTTACTCATTACATCCATATTCGGAAGCCAATGATTCACTTTTACCTTCTACAATTTGTAGTCTGAATTTTTTCAAGGACTTGTTGCTTCTTTTATAATGAAGAGGAATATCAAGAAAAAAATTATTAGAGACACAATAAATAGTGCAGTATATTATGTTTAACACAACAAACTCTCCTAGTTATCTGTTCAGCATTGATTTGTTGATTTTTTTTTAATACTAGAATACTGGAAAGCAAAAATATTTGTCGATATATTATAGAGAATGGAAGATTCTCATAGAATCTCATGGAGATTGAACTCAGGGGCATTTTACCTATGAGTTATGTCCCCAGTCCTATTTTTTTTTTTTTTTTGAAACAGAGTCTCACTAAGTTGCTGAGGGCCTCACTACTTGCTGAGGCTGTTCTTGAACCTGCAATCCTCCTGTCTCAGCCTCCCAACTACTGGGATTTCAAACATGCACCACCACGCATGCCTGGCTGTAACTCTCTTTTTCTGTGGTTAAGATTTATCCAAGCAATCATTTCTGTTACCAGAAATCATAAAAGTATTAATATTATGTATACCAATGCATTTGTATTGGCTGTTTTATACTTTTTATTTTGATTTGGTCTCTCAATGACTTAAATGCTCTTTTTTAGATTCCACAGGAAAATGTGGGCCCCCTCCACCTATTGACAATGGAGATATCACCTCGTTCCCATTACCAGTCTACCCCCCAGAGTCATCTGTTGAATATCAGTGCCAGTTCTTATATCAACTTGAGGGTAACGAGAAAATAAAATGTAGAAATGGAGAGTGGTCAGAACCACCAAAATGTTTACGTAAGTATTTCAATATTCTCATGGATCCTGGGAAAATCGATGTACTATGTAACATAAATTTTGCTGTGTATAACACAACATTCACAAATTAACAACTATTCCTTCCTGCCAAAGGCACTACTGCCAATATTAATATGTGAGGAGATAAAAATTGAGATTCGTTTTGAAATAATTGACCCAAATTATATGTATTCGTGGGGAACAGTGTGAAATTTTAAAATATATTTATTTTTGATTCACACATATTAGTTGTCAATATTAATGGAGGTCAGTGTGATATTTCCACATATGAATATACCATTCATGAGCCAATGTGACCTGTTCTTACCCACCCTCCCCTCCATACACATCCTTCCTAACCTCCATTCATCACTATTCTCTATTCGGATCAACTTGGTTTTGTTTTTTTTTTTTTTATACTTTCCACATATGAAAGAGATCATGTGTCTGGCTTATTTCAGTGTCTTTCTGTGTCTGGCTCATTTCAGTTTATGTACTTTTCTCCAGTGTCATCCATGTTGGTACAAATGACAAGATTGCATTCTTCTTTATAGCTCAATAATATTCCATGTGTAGATATACCACTTTGTTTTTATCCATTGATGGGCAGCTAAGCTGATCTCATATCTTAGCTACTGTGAATGGAACTACAATAAACATGGGCATACAGCTATTTCTTGGGTATGCTGATTTCATTTCCTTTGGCTATATACCCAGAAGTGGGATAGTTGCATCTTATAGTAGATCTATTTTTTAAGTTTTTGAGGAAGCTCCATACTGTTCTTCATAATGGCTATACTAATTTACATTTCTACCAAGAGTATGTAAGTGTCTCTCTTTTCCACTACCACTTCACCAACATGTGTTATTTTTAGTTTTTCTTAAAATAATAGATGATATGGATGAAACTGGGTGATATGTTATTTTATGGTGGCTTCGATTATTATTTCCCTGATGGCTACTGATACGGAACCCTTTTCCTTCTATTTCTTGGCTACTTATATTTATTAGTTTGAGATATGTCTATTCAAGTCATTAATGCAAACTTAAATGGATTAAATGTTTTTGTGTTAAATTTTTTAGTTTACTATATATTCTGGATATTAGCCCTCTGTCAGATGTATATTTGGGAAATATTTTCTACCATTTTATAGATTGTCCCTTCATTCTGTTGATTGTTTCTTTTACTGCACTGAAGCTTTTCAGATTGATATAATCCCATCTGTCAATTTTTGCTTCAGTTTCTTCTGCTTTGGGGGTTCTATCCAGAAAATCATTACCTGAACCAGGTTCTCAAACTATTCACCCAGTATTTTCTTTTAGTACTTTCCGAGTTTTCAGATCTTACATTTAAGCCTGTAATCCAGTTTGAGTTGAATTTAATCATCTGTATGTGGATGTCCAGTTTACCCAGCACCATTTATTGAAGAGGCTTTCATTTCGCTAATATATTTGGGGGGAACTTTTGTTAAGAATCAGCTGGCTATAGATAGATAGATAGATAGATAGATAGATAGATAGATAGATAGATAGATAGATAGACAGATAGATAGATAGATATTGAGATAGATAGATGTTGAGATAGATAGATATTGAGATAGATAGATAGATAGATAGATAGATAGATAGATAGATAGATAGATAGATAGATAACCTGGATTCTCTATTCTGTTCCACTGGTCTCTGTGTCTGTTTTCATGCCAATCCCATACTGTTTTGGTTACTATTGCTCTATAATATATCTTGAAATCAAGTATTGTGATGTCTCTATAGCTTGTTCTTTTTGCTCAAGATTCCTTTGGCTATTCAAGATCTTTCTGTGCTTCCATGTGTATTATAGGATTCTTTCCTCTAGTTCTGTGAAGAATTTTTTTTGTTAATAACAGAGCTTGCATTAAAGATATTTAGGATAGAATTCACATATTAACAATATTAATTCTTCCAATGGTCTCTCCATGGGAGGTCTATCCTATACATGGATCTCCATATCTTACACAAGTTTAGCGAAGTTTTCAGCTATTATTTCATGAAACAGGATTTGTATGCCTTTAACATGGTTTCTCTTTTAATTTAGGCATTCTTAAAATGCAGGCATTTGTTTCTTTAATGGCCTTCCAAAGGTGCCGGAATGCTTCTTTCATTCTGTCTTTCTTTTCTTCTATATCTGGCAGGGGTCTTCCAGGAGGCAGGTCTTCAAGTTCAGATATTCTCCTACTTGGTCCAATCTGTCCCTGACATTTTCAGCTGTATTTGTTATTTGACATGTGGAGCTCTTCATTTCCAACATTTTGGGGTTCTTTTTCAAAATCTCCATCTCTTTACTGAAGTTCACATTCAGATGCTGCTTTGTCTTCATAATTTCATTTAACTATTTCTGTGTATTCTCTTTTGTCTTATCGAGCTTTTTCCTTCTTTCCTTCCTTCCTTCCTTGTTTCCTTGTTTCCTTCCTTTCTTCTTTCCTTCCTTCTATCCTTCCTTCTACTTGGGATAGAGCCCAGTGACATTCTCCCTCTGAATTTTTTTATTTTTATTTTTTATTTTGAAATAGGGTCTTACTAAGTTACTGCACGCTGGCCTCAAACTTCTGATCCTCCCATTTTGACTTCCCAAGTACTAGGATTACTGGCGTGGGCCACTGCTCCCAGCTTCACTGTGCTTCTCTATAATCATTCTTTAAAATCATTTATTAGGTATTTCATGAATATAGATTTTTTCGGATGATCTCTTGCTTGAGAGTCATGTTCTTTTGAAGGTGTCATGCTGCCTTGTTTCTCCATTTATCTTGTGCTCCTGCCTTGACATTCACATATCTGGTGGATCCGTGATTCTTTTCACCTTTAGGGAGTAGATTTTTTAGTAAGAATCTTTCTGCAGAGGACGTGTCTTTAGATGTCAGTCTGTTATGCCGCATCAGCTTTGTTTTCAGCTAGGCACCTGGTGCTATCTTCCTATCACTTATTGCCTGTACTTAATTATTTGGGGCAGAGCATGTGTCATGGCTGAGTTGGAGAGAGGCACTGTCTCCGTGGGACACAAAAGAGTGGGGATAGCAGCTCAGGCAGGGTTGGTGTAGAAAGCAGAAGGCATGGAGAGGTCACCGTGTGGCTGCTCCTGCAGTGGGAGTTGTGACCCCATCAGCTGAAGGAGGTTTCCGCCTGGCACTGACAGCCCCAGCAGTGGTGAGCAGCCTGAAGCTCTTCTCCCTTGGCTAATTAGTGTCTGGGGAGACCTCATGCTGCCCTTGGACATAGGAGGCGGACTACAGAACCTCTGTTTGGCACTCACATCCAGCCCTGACAGCAGTGATGTCCAGGGACTTTGTAGGGCAGGGTGATGGCGTGAATGGCACAGGTGAGGTGGCAGCAGGAGCAGGGGCTGTCTCTGTCTCTTTCATAGTTGTACAATCCTAAGGCTGAGCATGTGGCTGGAGCCACAGATATGTTCTCCCCCCCTTTGGCCTTTCAGTTGGCCAATGTGATGATTTTATATGTTTATAATAAAATAATACAATCAAATTATTACACAGTTATCACTATATAGAGTAACTCTCTGTGATGAGAAACTTCAAATCTTTTTTCCAATTTGAAATAAACAAAACAGTATTATTAACTACAGTCACTATGCTATACATTAGAGTCCAGGACCTTGTATATCTTATAAATGAAAGTTTGTAGCCTTTGATCAACATCTTCATCAAACACAAGATAGATTTGAAAATGTCAGCTCTTAATGTGATAGTTGATGTTATGAATGATAACACTTATTACACATTAAACAACTAATTTTTATATCATTTACCATTTTTATCTCATTTATCATTTTAACTATATATAGAGAGAAAATTAAAATGGTAAATTATAGAAAATTTTTTTATTTAAAGTGTGATAATTAAGTGATATACACACTATACATTATAATCTCACTATATATCTCATATATGTAATCTATATAAGTGTGAGAGAAATATTATATATTATATATTTATATTATATTATATTGTATTATATATTATAATAATGTATAGTGAGAGAGAGAAATTATATATATATATATATATATATATGTATATATATGTATTGTGTATGTGGTACTGGAGATGGAGCCCAGGGACATTCTACCTCTGAACTACACCTCCAGCCCTTTTTTATTTTTTGTTTTGAAACAGGGTCTCGCTAGGTTGCTGAGAGTCTTGCTAAGTTGCTGAGGTTGTCCTCAAACCTGCGATCTTCCTGTCTCAGTCTCCCAAGTCCTGGAATTACAGGCTTGTGCCATCATGCCTGGTCAACTCTATATATTTTTAGTTTGTTTTGAAAGTATTTTGTGGAAGAATTTCTGGATCATTATATAATACTGAAAGACTTTGTAGAAGATGTTCATACTTCTTAGTAATTTATGGTCATCTTTTCTTTCAGATGCATGTGTAATATCAAAAGAAATTATGGAAAAATTTAACATAACCTTAAGATGGATAGAAAGACAAAGGTTGTATGCCATATCAGGGGATTCTGTTGAATTTGTATGTAAAAGGGGATTTTATAGAACATCATCTCAGCCATTTCGAACCATATGTAATGATGGTCACCTGGAGTATCCAAGATGTGAAAAATATTAGAGCTCAAATTATCGATATAATTAAAATGCACAATTACATGCAGAATTTTGTATTGATCTCATTCTCAATTTTATTTTTGAAATATTGTTTAATTCATTCTTATTCATAAATCAAAATTTGTGTTGATGTATGATTCAGCATCTTTGAGCCTGGAGGCATGCTTAAACCCTACATTCAAACTTGGCAAACCAAAAGACTCTGCCATATTCATAAAATATCTCTGGCAAGAAATTAGATGTAACGACTACAGTCCTTTTCTCTCACTGTCATTCTCCTGGCTTTCTGACAGTTGTCTGCATAGTTGCTGAGGCTGACACTCTTTCATGGGACATGGAGAAGACATTATCACCATCTTTAGAAGCATGTAAAAAAAACAAACTAAGTCATACCTTTCAGGAGTAAATATAAGCAATCACTACTTATTTCTTATCTGTCAAAAAATATTTTAAAATAATGATATATATGGATTCCTAACACAATAAATAAATAAATATATATATATTCTTTTTCTTGTAGTTAGGAACTGAACCCAGGGGCATTCTACCTCTGATTGACACTCATAAACCTTTTTCATTTTTTATTTTGAAACAGGGTCTTAACTAAGTTTCTGAAGGTCTCACTAGGTTGCTGAGGCTGGACTCAAACCTAAGATCCTCCTGTCTCAGCCTCCCAAGAACTGGGATTACAGCCATATGCCACCATTCTGCACTAAATTCCTGAAATATATCAACGTAGCATATGTAATAATGAAAACAAATTCACAAAGAGGTATTGGAGTATACTTAATTTCTTAAAGTAATACGAATCTGTTAGGAGAACTAAGAACATATATATATTCCTGGTTTTCTTGTTTTAGATATGAGTAAATTTTTAAAAATCGGAAGAGGGAGGCAACAGAAAAAGGAAAACTTTACGTATCCAATAAGATAGAGAAAATATTTAATGACTGCCTAATTAGTGTTATAATTATAATTAAAAGTATTTAATTCACGTAAAATAGGAATTTTTGGCCCACTGTGATTATTTTCAGTTTGATTCAGTAACTATTCAGATACCTATTAAATTGAACTGACTTCATATATATACACACACACACAACCACTAGAGGGAAACTTATAAAGAAGCAAGTTATAGTGGAGAAACATTTCAGACAAACGGTTCTGACCAAAATGAAGTGATCTCTTCAGCACTGTGGACTTGTTTCTTCTATAGCAAAGAGTGATTTAGAACATGCGTTCACATGCATGTGAAGTGCTCATTTCCCCAGGAGGCAATGTTTCATATCCCCTCAAGATCCTGATATTCACTACAACAACTAATGTTACAAGTTTATTGTGAACAGTATGTTGTGGGAATCACGGACTTGCCAACTCAAAGAGCATTCAATTACCCACTGGGCTGATTCTCCAGCACATTAAATCAAGCACCCGTATTTTTATTAATGTATGCTTTATTAATGTATGATCGATTAAACTTTTACTACATACTCAAGGTGTACAAAGTGATGTTTTGATATAAACATTGTGACATAATTTCTGCAGTCAAGCTAAGAACACATCCATCACCTCGTACAGTTGTCTTTGTGGGTAATGTGTGTGTGAAGGGAGCGGGGGAGAGACAGACAGAAAGAGGGAGACAGACAGACAGAGGGAGAGAGAGAGAGAGAGAGAGAGAGAGAGAGAGAGAGAGAGAGGAGCACACATTTGCATGGGCACATGGACCAAGAGTACTTAAGATGTATTGTCAAATTTCAAGTAGATGATACATCTTTTTCAACTATAGTTACCATGTTGTATGTACATTAAGTTTCCAAATTTTATTTGTAACTATAGGTTTGTACCTTTTGAACAACATTTTTCTATTTCTCCCACCCTCTGACTCCTGGTAACCACCCTCTGACACCCTGTTCCTATGAGTTTAACCATTTTAGATTCCACACATTAGTGAATCATGCAGTGTTTATCTTTCGGTGTCTGGCTTATTTCATGTGACATAATTTTCACATATTGTTGCAAATAGCAGGACTTCCTTCTTTTTAAGGATGAATGGTATTCTGTATGTGTTTCCATGTGTGTGCGTGTGTGTGTGCATGTGTGTGTGTGTGTACGTATGTGCACATCTTTTCTTTTTAGGTTGCTTCTCTATCTTGGCTATAGTGAATGATTTTTAATATCAGTTTTATAAAGAAGAATTCTTTATGTATTCCTGGTTTTCTTATTTTAGATATGAGTAAACTTTTAAAAATCAGAAGAGGGATGTAACAGAAAAAGGAAAACTTTAGGTATCCAATAAGCTAGAGAAAATAGTTACTGACTGCCTAATTAGTGCTATGATTACATTTAAAAGTATTTAATTCACGTATAATAGAAGTTTTCAGCCCACTGTAATTATTTTCGGTTTGATTCAGCAACTATTACAGATACCTATTAAATTGAACTAACTTCATTAGGATTAGGAGAGTAAACATAAAACTTGGTCTCCTCTTTCAAGAATCTGAGCTTCTTGTAGTCAAGATAGTCATAGACAGATTCTTTCAGTATACTAGGAGACACAAAAAGACAAGTACTGCATAATTCCACCTATATGATGTTATTAGAATAACAAAATTTATACTATCAAAGAGGAAAATGATTGTTGTCTGGGACTAGTAGGCTGAAAGATCAGGTTTTACTAATCGATCTACATAAGGTTTCAGTTATGCAAGATGAGCAAACTCCAGAAATCCACTGTTCTGTATTAGACACTGCGCACTTAAATTTTTTTAGGCAGGTAGATCTTGTGTAAATCTTCTAACCACAATAATTTTATCAAAAGTTAATACAAGTTACAAACAAAACAAGATTTTGTTTAATCAACGTGTGTGTTTATATAATGAGAAACAACCTGTGTGTGTGTGCATGTGTGTGTGCGTGTGTGTGTGTGTTATGTATAACAAGAAATGCTGCAACATAAATGTGTTCAAGAAGGGTTAATAAAGAACATATCCTGAGCCCAGGCATTGTGGCACATGCCTATAATCCCAGTACTTGGGAGACTGAGACAGGAGGATAACGGGTTTAAGACCAGCCTTAGCAACTTAGACTCAGCAACCTAGCACGACCCTGTTTCAAAATTAAAAAAAAAATAAAGGGCTGTGTGTAACTCAGAGGTAGAATATCCCTGGGTTCAGTTCCCAGTGCAGCACACACACACACACACACACACACACACACACACACACACATGAAAAGGAGGAGGAGGAGGAAGAGAAGGAGAAGAAAAACATATTCTCCAATTTGTTCAATCTGGAGGAAACAGAGTGAGGAAGAACTTTACGAAGCAGTTGACTGTGATTTGACTTTAAGCAGACTAGTAGGAAGTAGTGGGGCTGCTTATCAAATTGTTGACAAAAGAAATCAAGTTACCAAAACACAAAGAAGAAAAACTATGTTTAATTGTATAAAGCGAAATATCAGGCAAATTTATATTATTGAGCATAAAGTGTTCAGGATAACAAAGCCAACCAGATAGAAAAGAGAGCATTTACAGGAAACCTAAGTGATACAATTAAAAGTTTTGACTTTTCCTGGAGCCGAAGCAGAGGCTTTGTAGGCTCGTAAGTAGAATAGAGATGGGCAAAGTTTGCATTCAGGAGATTAGTCTCAGGGTAGTGTAAAGCATAGTCCAGAAAAGAAGTAGGACCTGAGGCAAGGAGATTAATAAGCATGGGCTTTGCTATTAGTCCAGACAGAAGAGGATGAGAACCTGAATCACAGTAGCCATGGTGGAAATGAAGGGAGTTGCAAATGAAATATAAATATAAATTATAAATGAAATATAAATATAAATTACATATATGTTTGGTAGGTAAATTTAACTGGACTTAGTAACCAAATCAAAATGATATAAGGGCAAAGTAGAGAAAGGAATTCATGACAAATGGCAAGTCTATAGCTTCGTGATTGAGAGAGATGGGGGGGGGCTAGCAAGCACACTCATGTGACAGGAGGTGGTAATATAAGCTCTATTTTTATTATCTCATTTTAATAAAGCTACACAGGAGTCTGAACTGGGAAAAGATTTGCATTAAGAAGGGTGAAGAGCAGACAATGGGACTCTGAGTGGTGCCAACTTTATTGTATGGAGAGAAGTAGGAATAAAAGCCTACGTACAAGAACAAGAACAGTGATCAGCACAAGCATGAGAAAGGAGACAGGAAGCCAGGGGAAGATGGTTTTCCAAGGAGAGAATTGTCATTAAAGGCTGATTTTTCACTGGAATAAATGGATCATGTGGCCAGAAGTATCTTTCTTCATTTATCTTTAAAAATTCAATATATATTTTTATCTATTTCTTTTTTATTTCTGACTTCATGAAATATTATATTTATTTGTGTTAATTTCTTCTTTTATCTCTTTGGCTTAATTTACTGTTCTTTCCCTAACTTCTAAATTTGATTGTTTTATTTATTATTTTGTGTTAATTGATGTTGGGCTAATACTTTTACTTGAAGGCTGTTTTAGCTATATCCCATAAATTTCAATATGTAATAATTTTATTGTTGTTTTCTAGAAATTCTGTAATTTCGGTTCATATTGCCCTTTGAACCTAAGTGTTGCTTAATAGTAAATCTGTACGTTTTCAGGGAAAACAGTTTTTTATTTTACTTTAGTTTTAAATGTGTTGTAATGTGATTGAGCAATGTGGCTTATATTAATCTTTTTTGAATTTAGTTACATTTTTGTGGCCTAATTTATAGGCAAAGTTTTCATGACAGCTTCATGCGCACTTGAAAATGAAATACATTCTTTATTATTGTGGTACAGAGGAGAATATACTCATAAGCTATGTAGTATTGATTGTCTTTTAGAACTTCAAAATCTTCTAATATCTTGTTCACCTAAAATATTTTAGACTAAGACATTCGTTAAAATGAAATAATACAAATTATTGATATAGTGTTAGGCCTATCACATTTTAGGTGAAAATGTAAATCTAGAACAATGTACACAGTACAATATATAATATAGATTTCATTTGTGTATTTAAATACATATTTAAGCATAGACAGAATAGACAGAGAGCAAAATCTTTACAGTGCTAACCTCTGGATTGAGAAAATTCACCTGAGGTATGGGGGGGATTAAAGAATTTCATTCATCATCCCATTTACATTTATGTCATTTAAGCTGTTTTACAATACAAAGGAGTTATTTTTATATTTGAGAACATATTCAATATGTTAACATTGTAATCCTTAAAATATCTAGTTATGGAATAATCTGTGTGATTCCAAATACATTTAATAATTATTTTTTATTTTCCCATATGTTGAAAGAACACACAAAGTGCTTTTCAAATCAAAACCTCGCAGATTGACTGATAATTAACCTTCCATTTTTATTTGAAAATAAATATATTAGGCAAACTACTCCTCAGTTTGGGTTAGACTTTTTAGACTTCCCATTTTCTCTATTTTTCCTCAAAGGAATCACACTGAGTAGCCTGAATTCAGTTTTAATGTATAATGTTCTCCAGTGTTTTGATCTTTCTTTTTATGAAGGAAAAGACAGATACTTATGAATTCTTAACTTCTCTTTGAAAAATTTAAGTTTTGCTGTGCAGAACCTAGCAGCCTCCTAGGAAGCTTTGGAACTCCCTAAGGTGATCATCATGTCAGCTGTCCTTTGTTCTTTGACTAATGTCCCTGTACAACTAGGACAGCAAATTATCTAAGTCATGTTGGCTTTCATATTCATCATGATGAAAATTATCTTACAATAGCAAGTTCTTTAAAAAGCAAAATGATAATGACTGTAACATTATCTTTAACACCTTAAACATGTAGCTGAAGAGATAGGTCTATGAAATTGTTACCATTCGCCAAATCACCTGGCTGGATTTTTCTTCTTTCCTCTCCTTTTTTCCTCTCCTTCACTGAGGAAACCAAAACCAAATGACAAGCATGACCTCATTCCAGCCACAAATCCATCTGCTTCTCCACACCCAGGTTGAGTACCTTCCCAAATCTTATCCATTTTTGCTTTTTCAGAAGTCCTCTGAAATCTCTCATGCAAAATTTTCCCAGAATCCCCCATCTCTCCTTTACTCATTCCATTTAATTCAAAAATGTTCAATTTCTCTCACTTCATTCAAAAAGACCTCCTCTATCCCATTTTCATTGACAAGCTCACTACATTCCTATGTTCTTGTTGTTGTTATTGTTTGTTTCTGTAGTTCTAGGGATTAAATCTAGGGGCATCCTGCTTCTGAGCTATATCCGCAACCCTATTTTATTTCTGTAGTTTGAAACATGGTCTCACTAAGTTGCAGAAGGCCTTACTAAATTGAAGAGGCTGGCAGCAAACCTGCAATCCTCTTGTCTCAGCCTCCCACGTACTAGGATTACAAGTTGTGTCACCATGCCCAGCTCTGTCTCTACTTTTTGTACCTTCATTTATTCCTCAACCTAGTCTATTCTGAGTTCCATACTTAATGCTGTTCCTTTCAAGGTCATCAATCATATCCAAACAGTAGTCTTAGTGTGACCTCTTTGAACCAGTTCAGCCATTCCTTTTCAGTTTCCTTCACTATATCACTTGGTATGTTTATATATAGAATGGTCCCTCGAAAGCTCATGTATTAATGTTCACAGTGGATATAATTAAGTCATAAGGGTTTTAATCTCATCAGTGGATAAATCCATTGTAATGGATTTACTGGGTGGTAACCTAGACAGGTGGGATGTGGCTGAAGAAGGTGGGTCCCTGGGTGTGTGGCCTTAGAGACTGCTTTTGTCTTTTGAATCCCCTTGCTGGCTTGCTTTCCTGCATCTGTCCTTCATGATGTGAGAGTAGAGCCCTTTCTGTCTCCTTCTCTCTGCTTCTTGCTGCCATGCCTTCAGATCTGCAGATCCCAGCCTCATGTGGACTGAACCCAAAATCTCCAAGAAAACTGTTAGCACGTAAATCTTCCTTCCTCTAAGTTGTGTGGCCAGGTTTACTGGAATACAGCAGTGAGAATACTGTCTGAGACACCATCCAATTCCCAAGATCTAAATGTTGAGTGTACCATTGCTTTCATCTTGAACATACTTTCATTATTGCACTTTTCACACTTTTGTTTCTTTAGCATTACAAACAGGCAACTTTGAACTGCATTGTCCACAGTATATATATTTTTAATCCTCCCACAAATTATGAAAAAACAGTAGGTTTTACAGTTAACAAATCAGAAGATATGATGATACTGGGTACCTATTCCCATGTGACAATTACCCATCTTGAGCAAAGAAGCAATGGTACAGGTTCAACAAAGTATGTCATCTCTAGTTCTGCAGAAACACTGCCAGACAAGCCACAACTCAGTATCCAAATTTATGCATGGACTCTTGGATGTATGCCTAAAGCCATTGGTACATGTTTGTCTCTTCTACTAAAATGAGTAGTTCCTTATTTTGTGAGTTCCTTGAAATAATGAGGTGAGTTTTATTCATCTTTGGATCCTACATTATTGATCATGTTTCCTGGAATATAGCAGGTGTTCACTAATGTTCATTCATTGTTGGACTCATGAACTGACTGAAAAGAATTAATACTTTCCTATAGATATTTAACTTCAATCAAATTTAAATTTAATGGGATCTACTACTCTAGGAAATTTCAATGTAATGGAAAACCTACTCTAGGAAATTAAAATAATGGATATGAACTCAAGGACAGTTCTAAAATACCCATGTTTAACATTGAATGAATTCATATTTGATCCACAGAGTTTGGTCAGCTGTGGCTTCTTTTTCAGAAGAGACTATTTCATTGCCCAATAGAAAAGAATTGTAACTTGGGGGTTTAAAGAATATCATCATAATGAGAAGCTGGGTGTGGTGGCACACGCCTGCAATTCCAGTACTTGGGAGCCTGAGACAGGAGGATCACATGTTAGCCACCAGCCTCAGTAAGTTGCAATTTAGTGAGACCCTGTTACAAAATAAAATAAGGCTGGAGATATAGCTCTGAGGCAGAATACCCCTGGGTTTAATCCCCAGTACGATGGTGGTGGTGGTGGTGATGATGATGATGATGATGAAGAAGAAAAATGAGGTACAGGATAGCTTCTATAAAGGAAACATGTGATGTTGTAGTACTAAGAGCCAGTCCTAATCGGAATCCCAGTATCCAGATTGTGCTATGACATAAGCATATGGATGGACTGAAATAACAATCAGAAGTGTGATTTGCCACAGCTCCTTAATAACTGGATCTTGAGCAAGGCTCAGTCCAATGGATTACTGCAAGGCAGTTGATTCCAAGAAGGAATGTGTGACATTTCCCTCTTTGCGTTATGCTATATTCTGGAAATTTTGGGTGCTTTGAGTTTTGTTTTTACATTAATTATAAGAGAAAATTTCTTAGAAACAGATGGTGGCTGGACAAACAGTAATTTCT
The DNA here is from genome assembly GCA_004027655.1 of Graphiurus murinus. NCBI lineage: Eukaryota > Metazoa > Chordata > Mammalia > Rodentia > Gliridae > Graphiurus > Graphiurus murinus. Next base: position 114,045 of record PVLC010001915.1, on the reverse strand, counting down.
TTGTATTATCTGAAAAAATAATGCCTTCATACAAACAACATGAGAAATCCTATAATCTACTTACAAACATTATCAAAACACATGCAGTCCTTGCTTACCCCTACATTTCTTTCCCAGAGCTTCGCAGACTAAACTAACAAAGGCAAATGGGTTAAAGAAGTCCTCTGTCTTCCCAAGAACAGATAAGGTGTTACAGCTCTCCCTTTAACACCAGCTTAACCTTCAAAAAATAACTTTACTGTCTCAAACTGTCTGCCTGTAGCTTCAAGGTTAGCTTCACTAAAGTAAAGAAAAAAAAAAAAAACAGCTATTGGAGAACAATAAAGTAGATGTGTTTCCTGAGTTCCTCTGGTGTGAGTATTCTCGCGACCTCGTCTCAATCCACATCTGTCGACACGGATCCTCCGACCTCTGTCCAGGGCATGGACCCCAGCATAGTGGCCGGCAACATGGTGGCATCGACTAGGTAAGCTCCTCCTATCCCCCCTGCTCATTCTATAGGGATTGAGACAAGTACACGGCTCAAGGGTGCTGCAGATCCCCTGTTAGAGATACAACAGGTAAAGAAGGGTGATAACATTAAGAGTTAAAGATGGGTCATGCTAAAAGCAAAGAAAAAAGCAAACAAAAAGACTAAAGATGGGTCATTATAAGGACAAAAAAAGAGAACTTTTTATAGACATAGCTCAGCATATGATAAAGAAAAGAGGTATCTCTGTCTCTCACAAACAGCTAAAACAATTTTTTCAACTTTTGTAAGAGATAGCTCCTTAGTTCCCTGAGGAGGGAACCTTAAACCTTGAAACTTGTACTACATTAGGAAATGAGATGAAAACTTGTTATTCCTTACATGGACCTGAAAGAGTCTCTGTTGACGCATTTGCTTTATGGAACATTTTTAAAGATGTTTTAGATCCTACCTATGAAGCAGTATGCTTAGCCCCCAGGCTACAGGAGACAAAAGACACCCTGTTAATAAAAATGAAAGCTCCTTCATATCATATCTCTCATAGTAATCAGTCTGACTCAGACTCTAACCCCAAAGATAAATCACTTTCTCCAAATGAGCTGCAGACTTTAGAGGAAGCTGCGGCTAAATATTGTGAGGAGGATAACTGGTCGGACAGCATAAGTATTTCTGTCATGGCTCCTCCACTGAGTCTTAGTCAAAAGATAAAAAATCAAAAAAGCCTTCATAGTGTCAGCAGTCGTGTTTTTTAGGAACTGAGGCAAAGGCTAGGCAAAACGAGGATTTTACTTTCGCTTTCCCAGTTGTTAATCTTGATGAGCCTGGGGAAGCCCCTCAATGGAGACCTTTACCTTTTAAATTAGTAAAGGAATTAAAATCTGTAGTCAGAGACTTCGGGGCTATTTCTCCTTATACTATGCAATTAATAGATTCTGTAGCCTCTGAATGGTTAACTCCTTTTGATTGGCAACAAACTGTAAAATCTTGTTTGCCACCAGGACAATACTTGCTATGGAAAGTTGAATATGAGGAACAGGCAAAGAGACAGGTTCGAAAATCCACCACTCAAAGGACCTGCTCCCAAGTGACTATGCCAATGTTAGTAGGTACGGGGGAGTATAGTGATCCAAAATGCCAACTTAATCTTTCCAAAGCAGTTTTAGGGGATGTTTCCATGTGCGCTACTGAAGCATGGAGAGCCCTGCCCCCATCTGACCAAAACAAAAAGGAAATGAGCCTTTTGACGATTTCTTAGCTTGCTTGGAGGAAACAGTCTCTAAAGTTGTCCCAAATAAGGAGGCAGCCGATATCCTTGTTAAACAATTGGCTTTTGAAAATGCTAATCCTACTTGTCAGACTTTACTGAGACCCATAAGAAAGACAGGATCCTTATCAGACTTCATGCGAGTCTGCATAGACCCTACTCCTGCCCATATACAGGGGATAGCTATGGCTGCAGCCTTATAAGGCCAGACATATACTCAATTCTTAAAAAGAATAAACAATAAAAATAATGATAGAGGCCCTCCACGATGCTATAGATGTAATTCAGCTGGATATATACAACATCAATATCCACTAATAAAAAATCCTGCCACCCCTACTGGAGGTGGAGGACAAAAGCTGCCATCCTCTTTATGTCCAAGATGCTGTAAAGGATTTCATTGGAAAAGGGAATGCAGATCTCAATTTGCAAGAGATGGGCTCCCTTGCCTCCCCTTCAATCACAAGAACAGGAACAGGGACCAGAAACAAAAAATGAATTGAGGGGCCAGCCCCAGGCCCGACCACAAAATTGGGGCTACAACCAAGTAAGAGTTCCAAAAAATTATCTGGTAGCTCAGTTTCCAACTTGGCCAGAACAACTCCAGGAAGTGCAGGAATAGATCTTTGCAGTAATGAAACTATTATTTTAACCCCTGATATGGAAGCTACTTTAGTAAGTACAGGAATATTTGGGCCTTTGCCTAATGGGACTAAGTTATTGATTCAGATTTTACTGGAGAAATAAAAATCATGTTACTTCCGCCAAATAAAACTATATAAATATGGAAAGGACAGAGAATAGCTCAATTCTGTACTAATTCCTTTGGTACAGACAGCAAATAAAAGTATGAAAAAGGAAAGAAAAGCAGAAGGGTTTGGTTCCAGTGATGTCATCACTTGGGTACAAAAGGTAAAGGAAAATAGACCCATGAGGACTATATTAGTAGAAGGAAAAAAGATAACAGGATTGTTGGATACTGGAGCAGATGTCTCTTGTATTGCAGGAAAGGATTGACTCTCTGATAGGATTACTGAACAAACTCCTTCAACTTTAATAGGAATAGGCATGGTTTCAAAAATTGCAAAAAGTACCTCTATTTTACATTGGAAGACAGGAAAAAAGCAGGGGACGTTTCAACCATATGTACTTCCTTCTATCCCTTTTACTTTATGGGGAAGAGATAGTCTTACAAATATGACTGTTATAATATCTGATGATGATGTAGATTCCTTACCTCCTTTTTTGTAGGGGCCACCATAGTATATGCAGACCCTATAGTATGGAAATCAGATGACCCTGTGTGGGTCGAGCAGTGGCCCCTCACTAATGAAAAGAGGTCTGCAGCAGAACAATTAGTTCAAGAACAACCACAAAAAGGTCATATAGAACCTTCAACTAGCCCGTGGAATACCCCAATATTTGTTATTTTAAAAATCTGGTAAATGGAAACTGTTACAAGACCTTAGAGCTATTAATAAAACCATGGAGAGCATGGGGGCTTTACAACCTGATTTACCATCCCCTGTTGCTATAGATAAAAACTCTCAAATTATTGTTATTGATTTACAAGACTGTTTTTTTACTATTCCTTTGGCCCCACAAAGCAAAAAATGATAAGGTATACCTTAGGGTGTCAAAAATATGTTGATATGGCTCTTCTAACTACTAGAAATAAATTTCCCCAGGTTTATATGATTCATTACATGGATGATATTCTTTTGGCCAATAATAATACCAATGTTCTTAATCTATGCTCATAATTATTAATAAAAAAATCTCAATCAATACAGTCTTATAATAGCCCCTGAAAAGATTCAAACAGAGCCACCGTTTAATTATCTGGGAAGGATTATAAAATCTCCTACTGTTACTAATCAAAAGGTCCAGATCAGGCATGACCAGCTTAACACCTTAAATGATTTTCAAAAGTTATTAGGAGATATTAACTGGATTAGAACAATCTTAAAGGTATCCACCTGTGAATTAAAGCCTCTCTTTGATATTCTAAAAGGGGACTATGATCCTTCTTCTCCTCGCCAATTAACAGACAAAGCTGTTAAAGAGGTAGAAGAAACTAATAACAAACATTGGGTTACCAGAATAGATAATTTAAAATGGGATTTAATTGTTCTAAAAACTGCTTATACTCCGACTGAATGCCTGTGGAAAAACCCACCTTTAGAGTGGATACATTTATCCTCTACTCCAAAAAGAATTAATATCTATTATGTGTGAAATGTAAAAATGGCAAAAGTTATTTATTTATTTATTTATTTATTTATTTATTTTTGGTACTGGAGACTGAGGCCAAGGGCAGTCTACCTCTGAACCACACACTCAGCCCCATTTTATTTTTTTTTTAATTATGAAACAGATTCTCATTAAGTTGCTGAGAGTCTTGCTAAATTGCTGAGACTAACCTTGAACCTGTGATCCTCTTGTCTTAGCCTCCCAAGTAGTAGGATTACAGGCATGCGCCACCACACCTGGCAGCCATTTATTAAATTTAATCATGTTTCTTTAACAATAGCTGAACTTGTGAATAGTTCTCTAATCCACAGTTTGATAATTAACTTTAAAGAGAGTGTTACAACTGATTTATAAAGTTCTTTATGTCTAGGAAGTCTGAAGAGCAGTCTCATGCCTTTAATAAAGTAAATCTCATATACTATATGCTTTCTTTTTTTTTTTTCTTTTTTTTTGCGGTACTGGGGATTGAACTCAGGGGCATTCTACCTCCGAGCTATACCCCCAGCCCTATTTTTTATTCTTTAATTTGAAACAGGGTCTCACTAAGTTGCGGAGTGCCTCACTAGGTAGCTGAGGCTGGCCGCGAACCCGGATCCCAGTCTCAGCCTCCCAAATGCTGGGATAACAAGCATGCGCCACCACGCCTGGCTTCTATATGCTGTCTTATTTCTGGTGTATTTGCTTTTTTACTACTGGCATAATTATCACATTAAAAGTAATGGAAAACCCTAAGATTTATGATAGAATAAAGATAAAAATGCATGTACATTTTTTGTAAATATGAAAAAGACATTGATATAGTCCAACTCAATGAGCATTAGAAAATAGAAATATTTTGATGTGTAGACTGGTTTTAATAAGTGAAAGATATATAATAAAAACTAGATTATGTGTCAAATCACCCAAACTGGAAATAAAACACTTTGAGCTTTTATTTACAAATAAAGAAATGTTCAGCACAAACATATTTAGATTCAAATCTTCAAGCAATTTAAAATTTAGGGTTTTTAATATTCAGTATATTCCTTCTAGAGATTTAGTTTTATGAGGGATTTTATGATGTGTTGAATACTATTCTTCCTTCGGCCATTTGTTTTTATGTTCTTATGGGTTCTTGATAAGACAGAATCCTTTAGGAGAGAGACAGACAGAAATTTTTAAAAATTAATATAGTCAAGTTATTACAATTTTAGCCATTCAGTATTTCGTACAATGACAGTGACTCGTTTTTAAAATTAGGTACCAACAAAAGCAAGCAACCATGCAACCATACTTGATAATCAGTACCAACAGTTTCCCTTTAAAAACCCAGTGTTAGTACACTAACACTTTTTACAACCTTTTTCTATTATTTTCTACTAGAAACAAGGAGCCCAAGGTACACCAAAACATTTGAAGAGCATATAACCATTTTGACCCTAGTTTTATCACAATTAAAAAAATAATTGAGTCAGGCGTGGTGGTGTGTGCTTGTAATCTTAGTACTTGAGAGACTGAAATAGGATGATTGCAGGTTTAAAGCCAGTCTTAGCATCTTAGTGAGGTTCTCAGCAACCTAATGAGACTCTGTTTCCAAATAAGAAATAAAATCAGTCTGGGGGTGTAGCTTAGAGGTAGAATGCATCTGGGTTCAATTCCAGTACCAAAATAAACAGACAAATAAATAAATAAATAAATAAATAAATAAATAAATAAATAAATAAAATAATTATTTCTACCCACATGTGTTACAGAATTTTTTTCCAGAGTGTTCACAGCATCTAGAAAGTTATCTTTATGTAATTCATATAGATTATTGCTTGCCATTACTAAAGCAATACCACATGGATTTTACCATTAGCTATTTTTATAGTCTTCAACACAAAATATAGTTTCCATTTTCTGCTATATATTCAAAAACATCAAAATTCTGACCCTATTAAATGACTTAATCATTTTACTGCATTCTTTTAATGTTTTTCTAAAAGAACAAGATTATTTCTCGTTTATCAAGTGGTAGAGAATATATATTTTACATTATTATATAGAAAACACTTTCTCATGTATAAATGTGGTCTTGAAAATAAACACCATAGTGTGTGTATGTGTGTGTGTGTGTCTGTGTGTGTGTGTGTGTGTGTTACTAGAGATTGATCCCAGGGCATTCTTACTCCAAGCTATATCCCAGCCTGTTTTAGTTTTTGTTAACAAACTTGCTAAATTGCTGAGGCTGACAAATCTGACAAACAGAAAGAGCTACAGGTGCAAGCCTCTTCTTACCTCTGTCTTGGAATACACGTTGGATATTTCAACTGTCCTCTGTCACACTGTACTCTTAGTTCAGAGCTGATACTGGATGACTCAACTATATACGTATCTCTCATACAAAGGAACTCAATATATTCACCATGGAAAATATGTGGTCTATTGTCAAAATTCCACTTCAAGACTAAATTATTCCTTTCCATATCAACAAAAGATAATGTGCAAGGCTCTGGAGATAGAGAAAAAAAAAGGAAGAAGGAAAAAAAATTTTGATACTTCTTGGTACCAACAGGAATCATGATGTTGCCGCTTCATAGTAACCTTAAAATTCCAGAAAGTGGCCAATCAGTTAGTTAAAATTAATATTTGAGTCAGTGGTAGAGTACCGACCTAGCATGAGTACTTAATTTCTTCTGCGATTCTTGGTAAATGGGACTTCTATTGGGGTGATTTGCTAAGAAGGCATTAATCTGCTTTACCTTTCCATATTGAGGTGGCCATTTCTTTAATAATTTAATGTATATATTTAGTGTGTTCATGTTTCCTACTCAAAGCATCAATCCTACTTTACGATCATTCTTATCATGTTGACCCATGCCACTATAGCTTATTCAGCCAATAGCCTCATACCAAACTAGTACCTGATGTGCGGTTTGTGCTTAATAAGCACTGATTAGAGCAAATTGAACTAGAGCTATTTGTGATCTGGAGGAAAGAACAGAAACCAGTGCTTATATAGGAATACTAGCAAAAGAGCACAGATGCAGCCCAGTAAGCATTACATGAGAATCCTGTCAACACAAAACGACAGTAAGTTAAACATATACCATTTTGCTTTATTAAATCCAGGCATACTTAGGAGTACATACCTAAACACAATGGTGGCGTAGTCCACGCTCCCTCTACACAGTAGGCCACCCTAGATCCTTGCAGGAAATGGTGATCAAAACATCTGTACACTATTGAGGAACCATTCTCATAGGTGCCTGCCGTGGAACTGATAACAAATCCATTTTTAATAAGTGGAGGAGATCCACACAATCCTCTAGACTCTGCCAAAAAATGATTTTAAAGTATACAGTGAATTGCTGCCCTTAGCATCCAGTGCCTTAAAAATTGCTACAGATGACACCTTGAAGTTAATTATCCACTTTTATTCTTCCTGCTGGTCTTCTTTGGGCTGTTATTCATCGAACTTGAGTTATTGTTTACAAATATTATTTTTGTTGAGTCAATATTTGATAAAAATGTTTTTCTATCACTCTGAACTTCACAATGTATACAAAGCATAAATAAATATTCCACAAATATTTGGAAAAATTACTACAAAAATAGAATGAGATATCCCATTGCCCTAAGGAATTTGTAAAGCAGTTCTCAAATATTTTTTAATATTGAAATTTTGCAATAATATCATACTTAAAGTTTATTACAATTAGAACTTGATATTATAAAATTTAAATACTTATTTACAATGATAAAAATAGTTATAACTATGGTTTTATTTTTCTCTTTCAATCTACCGGAAAGTGTATGAGATCCCCCTTGAAGTCATGCTTTCCTTAGGTATTATCTTTCTTTATGTCTTAACTAAAAGTAATCATCGATATATCCCAGGAATGCATAAAATCTCTTACATTTTGCACTAAATCCTTTTCTGAGACAATGTTCCCCAGCAAACCCCAGGTAAAGAAAGATTTCACAGTGTCATTGAGTGCTGACATAAAACTAATCAATCATCTGATGGTCTGGTGATATCTATAAAACATACTGGTGATATTCCAAAAATTTTCCCTATGTAAAAAAAAAAGACTTATTGGAATTAAAATATGTCAGTACAGTCTTCCTATATAAGTGTATTTTCTGACTGGGAACTGCCAGCTGTATTACTCCAAACTTATAGATTATAAGATAGTAGTGAATCGCTGAGGGTCATATGGATAAATTTTCAACCAAGGTAGTTAATATCTACTACTAAAGTGAGAAATTACTTGAAAGTAATTATTTTACCTTTTCTAACACATAAAGGATATTTCAATTCTCCTCTATTGCACTGTATAGATAATAAAGACAGTGGGGTTGATGGTGACAAGTCATATCCTTGTTTACATACAAAATCTATGAAATCTCCGTGTAAGACCTTCCCTTCGAATCTCCACTTCATCTCTAAGTTGTTTCTGTTCATGTAATCCACATTAACAGGGCATGGCTCTGAAAAACAAAATGTTCCTTTAAATTCTTTATTCTTCTAACAGAAAAGTGATGTATCTTTCAAAGAAAAATTATGACAGCCATCATAAACAATATTTGCGATTGAGATTTTTATTGATTGGTTGATGGTACTGGGGATTCAACCTAGGGGCATTCTTCCTCTGAGCTACACCCCCACCCAGCCCTATTTTATTTTTTATCTTGAAACAGGGTCTCACTAAGTAGCAGACGGCCTCGGTAAGTTGCTGAGACTGGCCTTGAACCTGTAATCCTTCTATCCCAGCCTCCCAAGTACTGGGATTGCAGGTGTGTGCTGCTACGCCTGCTGGAGATTTGTCATTATTAAAGCTCCTCACACAAAGAGATAACAAAATATATACTCTATTACTATCAAATGAATTTATACATTTCTTACTATCTTTGTTATATCATAAATTAAAGTCACTAAATTTGAAACATTAAAAGCAGTCTTTAAGGCAATCGATCGGGTTAATCATTGTTTCCTTTTTGTAAGCTGATAAACTTGAAATAGAAAATATACTTAATGTCACCAATAAAAAATTTTTTAAAAAATTAAGAAAAGAAAATATACTTAATGTATAAATTTTTTATAGAAAATCTGCTACTTGATACATATCAATGAATGAAACAAAGACCCGAGACTTCATGGAGCTCACCTTCTAATTGAGAAATGACATATATAATAAATAAAAATGAATTTTATGATTTGTGGCTATCTTTTAACCACAACACATGATAGATTAGACGTAAAAAAAAAAAAAAAAAAAAAAAAAGAGTGGTGTGGGAGGAGAAGCTATAAAAATGTCTGGGGGAAGGGAGGTTGCACTTTTAAGTTAGATAATTGGGTAGGCCTAAATAAGTATTTGCACAAAAACTTGAAGAAGGCTGAGGAGGAAGCCATGTCCATTTTCTTTTTTTTTTTTTTTTTGCAGTACTGGGGATTGAACTCAGGGACATTCTACCTCCCAGCTTTACCCCCAACCCTATTTTTTATTCTTTTATTTTGAAACAGGGTCTCATTAAGTTGCGGAATGCCTCATTAGGTAACTAAGGCTGACTGCGAACCCGGATCCTCCTGTCTCAGCCTCCCAAATACTGAGATTACAAGCGTGGGCCACCACGCCCGGCCCGTGTCATTTTCTGATGCAAGAATGTTCCTGGAAGATGTGAAGGCCCCAAGGTGAAAACATGCCTGGCTTGACTGTGTAAGTGTAAAGAGAGACCAAGAGGAGCGTGAGATGACTAGGGAGGGGTTCAAAAGATTCATGTCTGTAAGAATAATTCTGATATAAAAATCTAGCTGGGTGTGGTCATGCATGCCTCTAATCTCAGTACTTGGAAGGCTGAGACAGGTGGATCACATGTCCAAGGCTAGCCTCGGCAACTTAGTGAGACTCTCAGCAACCTAGGGAGACACTGTTTCAAAACAAAAAGGGTTGGGGGTATAGCTGGAAGGTAGAATGCCCTTGGGTTCAATTCCCCAGTACCACACAGACATACACACACACACACACACACACACACACACACACACACACACATACAAACTATTCCTTCTCATGTCGTTGCCCAAGTTTATAGTGACAGTACTCTCAGTTCCAGCAGACAAACAAGATATGCAAAGCCATCTTCTCCTACCCTGATAACTATGATCCATCTCCACCATTCACTCTGATTTTCATTAGCGCCATGCCTGAATGTCATGAGAAATCCATGCAGATACAGAAGGACAGAGTTCTAAAAATTCTTGTCATTCCTGATGAGGTTGCTTCATTATTACCTTTTCTATTATTATTATTTATGTATTTATTTATTTATTTAGTACTGGAGGTTAAATCTATGTGCATTCTGCCTCTGAGCTATACCCTCAGCTGTATTTTATTTTTTATTTTGAAACAGAGTTTCACTAAGTGATTGAGGCTGTCCTCAAACTTACAATCCTGTCTCAGTCTCCCAAGTACTGTGACTACAAGCACATACCATCACACCCAACCTCCTATTTTAATCCAGTCTCTCTTCTTGGAGATGACTATACTTTCACTTAGGGCAATATCAGTCACATCAAACACTTAAAATTAAAAACATCTATGAAAGAGGAGAGCAACTGAAACATGATAGGTGGAAATATATTTGTATTTGAATGAGAGTGTCATTGTAAGAATTACTTGAAAGGCAGCAACCAGAAACAAAAGCCTAAAACAGCTTAAGACTTAAATTGATCTAAGTTTTACAGCACTGCAAATAAAAATAAATAAGAGTTGAAGTATACATGATTCGCAGATGCAGAATATAATTTATGTAGATATACTCACAAATATGAAAAATGGCTAAACTATGAACAGTCATTCATAGAAAAAAAAACAGATTTGTGGCCAGTAGCCAATTGAAAAATGTCCAATTTATTAACACTTATATGAAGTCAAATAATTTTGCTTATTAACACAAAATGTGGAGATTAATATATTCAAAGTTAACAAGAATTAGGAAAACTCCTATTTTAATTCACTGATGGTAGAGTTATTAATAAGAATAAACTTTCTGAACTGGGCATGGTGGCACACACCTGTAATCTTAACACTTGGGAGGCTGAGAAAGGAGGATCGCAGGTTCATGGCCAGTCTCCACAACTTAGTGAGACCCTGTCTCAAAATAAAAAATAAATTTAAAAAAGGGATAGGGATGTAGCTCAGAGGTAGAATGTCTCTGGGTTTATTTCTTAGCAACACACACACACACACACACACACACACACACACATACAAAAAAAAAATTTCTGAAAGATAAATAAAGTAAAATTCCAGACCTCTTTTTTCTGGAAATTTAATTCAGAAAACCCAAAGATTAAGTAGAAAATAAAACATGGACAAAATATATATAAATAACTTTTTTAAACTATAAAAATAAAGATTTTTTTAAATGTTTAGTTACAAAATATACTGTTTGGAATGTAAAAATGTTGAGCACAAAACATTCATCCCTAAAACAATTAAATTAATTATGGTGTGTCTGTGCTGTGGAATTCTTTGCAACCATTAAAATATATGGAGAAGTAAGATAAATATATGGAGAAGTAAGAGTTTACAATATATTTTAAGTGTAAAAATCACTACACAAAATGTCTGCACAGTATGATAGAATTTTTGTGTTGTTTGTGTGTGTGTGTGTGTGTGTGTGTGTAGAAAAAGTTTTAGAAATCCATTTATTATCTAACTCATTAACAGGATTTTGTTTGGGCAAGTTTACTGATATTTCCTGTTTTCTTTTAGATGGTTCAGTTTACTTACTGGTTTGGGTAAATAACAATGATTTGCTTTTATAGTTTAAATAGTCTAGGGTTCTGATTTAAATGAACATTTCATTGTGACTTACAGGAAGTTCAGCATGCATTGCCCATTTGTAGAGGTTATGTAACGTGTTTAATGCATTGTAGTGAGTGGTTTTATTACCCTTAAATGTAACCTGGGATAGCAAAGTCAAAACAGGCATATTTATAGACTTGAGATTTGACGTGAACACTATTTTCTCAAAGTTATTTCAAAATAGGCAATTACTTTGACAACCGCCTAATTCTCCCCTTGCAACATGAACATTTATTATATTATACTTTAATCCAAAGTGTATTTAGAGTAGCTATAAACATTTTTATATGATTAATAGGATCGCACAAATGTGACCATTTGGGTAAGGAAATGGTTGTACGGAAGCTGTAAGCAATACACCCCACCAGGGAATGAACTGATTATCTTTCTCTCCAAATGGCATTCTGATGGAAAAACAAGCAGAAACGTGTAAGAGGCTATAGGAGGAGGAAATTGTCAGTTAAGAGGAAAAATAACACAAAAACTAATTGATCACAAAAATTTGAATATATATAATGACACTGAATTGTACACAAAATGGTTAAAGTGGTTAATAATATACTATGTGTATTTTCCTACAATAAAAGAAATAAGGTTAAGAACTAGTGTAGCCTAGCCTCTAAGGTACTAGAGATTTTCTACTTCAATAAAGGAGACAGAAAGCCGGGCGTGGTGGCGCACACTTGTAATTGCAGCATTGGGAGGCTGAGATGGGAGGATCCGGGTTTGTGGCCAGCCTCATCTTCCTAGTGAGGCACTCTGCAACTTAGTGAGACCCTGTTTCAAAATAAAGAATAAAAAATAGGGCTGGGGGTATAGCTCAAAGGTAGAATGCCCCTGAATTCAATCCCCAGTACCGCCAAAAAAAAAAAAAAGAATAAATAAATAAAAATAAAGGAGACAGGGCCACATGAGAGCTGGGTGTGGTGGTGCATGAATATAATCCTAGTACTTGGGAGGCTGAGACAAGAGGATCGAAGGTTTGAGGACAGCCTCAGCAAGTAGCAAGACTCAGCAGCCTAGCTGTTTGAAAACAAAAACATAAAGGGGACAGGGGGTGTGCCTCTCAGAGGTAGAATGCCCCTGGGTTCAATCCCCAGTATCATATAAAATAAAATAATATAATGAAAAATAAAGGTGAGAGAAAAACATTTGGAAAAAAACATTCACACAAAATCACTTGTAAAATATTACAAAAATATTTTTTGTAATAAAATATTACAAAAACAGTCACATGGAAATGCAAGCATAATAGTAAAGTGATTTCGGTGTATTCTCTTTCTTACCTAAGCAAACAGGTGGAGATGACCATGTTCCTTGCTCACAGTGAGATGTTTTTGGTCCCTTCAGTAAGTAATATTCATTGCATCTGTATTCCACTGAGGATCCTGTTGTATAACTTGCCCGTAACCCATCAACAACAGCTCCATTTGTTACAACGGGTGGAAGACCACAATTCTCAATATTTGCTAAGAGAAAGGGTTGTTTTAAAGTAATACAAATTCATAACAATATAGTAATGTAATATATTTACTCAAATTATGGTATCTCAGTATTTGTACTATATAATTTAGGGCAACAATTTATTAGAAATCAAAGAAATGTTGTCTGAATCAAGTATTTTTAAAATTTATTAAGCAAGGGTAGGCAGCAAGAATGAATATGCAGATGTTTCTCTTTTCTTGATTGTGAAGGAATTAAAGATATTCTTAAAATGTATACAAAGGAAAATGATATTCATTCTAGTTAATTCTAAAGCTCCCCTTTGGCAGTACTCTTTTTTGTTTTCTTCCTTCTATTTTTCTTCATCTCAGTTCTAAGTCAATTCATGAATGAAATATCAATTTTTTCCCTCTATCTTCAGATATTTTTTTTTACTCTGCTAATTTATCACTCTTCATAACCTTTGTCTTAGATAATAAGCATCTTAGGTAAACATGATTGTGGAGATCTCTTTAATGTCTGATCAAGAAATCTGAAGGAGGATAGGAAGGGTAGCACCCAGAAGTGATCGCCAAAGACCAGGGACACGTGTTAGAGTGGTATAAGGAGCAGCCAGATGCAAAAGTAGTGGCATTGGGACTTACCCAAATCGGGAACAGAATGCACCATCGTAACATTACAGGACACCCAAGGAGAGGTAGTAGATCATGCTCATGCCCCATCTCTCAATCCGAATGCCCTTTGTTACCTCTCTAAGGAAGCACATCCTCACTCACATGCACTCATTTAAAGCTCATAGGTCACAGTGCTTACACAGGTTAGATGACAGGACCTAGCACTACTATATTTAAAACCATTTTTTTTTAATTTATATTTACATTGGCTTAAATGCTACAGATGGTCCATATACACAAGAGAGTAGTAGAGTAGGTGTGACAGCAATGTGTTTCTAACTCTTGAATCAGTGGTCTTTGGCTATGAATATGTCGATTAAGTAAGCAGGATGGAAAGTTTTGCACTCTAGGCTTGGTTATTGTCAAATGTAGCGTACGTACCTACACACTCAGGGGGACGTGTCCATTTTCCACGATCGCACGTTATCTCGTTTGACCCATGGACATGGTAGCCCCTTTCACATGTGTATGTCACTTTGTCCCCACTGTAATAAACCTTAGCGTGCAGGCTTGCCGTGCCATTCTCAATGGTGGGTGGTTCCTTGCAGGGTCTCTTCTCCTTCTCTTCTGAAAAGGTTGAAAGAGATGAGACCATTTAGCCACATGTGCAGATTTCATTTTAAGGAAGGTGTATTCAAGTTGTCACCAACCAATGCACGTTGGGGGTTCTGTCCATTTTCCATTTTCACAGCGTATTTCTTCTGATCCCTGGATCACAAAATTAAGTTCACATTGTATACGAACTGCCTCTCCATGACGATATGTTGTTGAGTGTGTTTGAATTGTGGAGTTTAGAGGCAGAGGTGGAGGAGGACATCGATTTCTTCTTCCTTTTGAAAAGAATAAATGTAGTCATATAATTACAAACAAATAATAAACATTTAATAAGAATGCTCCTCATTTCAAGCACCAGAGAGAGGATGGCAGACAGATTCTAGCAGCACCCCTTTGACCCCCATCTCCTGGTGTTCACTTCCTTGTATAACATCCCTCTCCACAAGTGGGACCTTGTGACTGGCTTCTAGCCTGTAGAAGAGAGCAAAGATGATGGATTATGAATGTATGATCATGCAACATAAATTTGTAATATGATTCTTCATGAGAGACTCTCTCAAGCCCTCCTGGTTTTGAAGAAGCGAGCTACCACATTGTGAGATTCCAAGTGGAGACGGTCACAAGGCAGGGGCAGCAGGCTGCCTGCAGCTGACAGCCAGCAAGACACTGAGATCTCAAAGTCCACCGCCTGCAAAGCACCGAGTGTTGCCAACACCTGTAGTGAGCGCAGGAAAACTACGACCGACCCATCAAGCCCTGGATGAGCTCGCAGTCCCAGCTGTTGAGCCCTTGCTCGCAGCCTTGTTAAGACATGGATGCGGAGGAGCCAGAGAAACTGCACCCAGACTCCGGACTACAGAAGATGTGAAATAAAACATTGGCGCATGTCTTGGTCAACACTCTCACATCTATGATCCAGAAACATTGGCCACACAACTTAGAGGAAGGGAGATTTATTTACTCACAGATTTTTGAGATGGAGACTGCAAGACTTCGCTCTCACTTCATGGAGGTCAGAAGTGGAGAGCAAGCAGGGGGAGGAGAGCAAACCATATCTAGTCTCTAAGGCCATGCCCCCAGGAGCCCTCAAAGGCCACGCCCCCAGGAGCCCTCAAAGGCCACGCCCCCAGGAGCCCTCAAAGGCCACGCCCCCAGGAACCCTCTAAGGCCACGCCCCCAGGAACCCTCTAAGGCCACACACCCAGGACTCCCCCCTCAGCAACCAAGCCCTGCTTCCATCACTGCTACCTTGTTCTGTGAAGGCTGCCTGGGAGGGGGAGGAATCTAAATCCAAACCATTACAGTGCAATTGGAAGCAGCTGGGATGGGATAACATTGAACGCCTTGATAGAATGATAAAGCAGCAAGAATTTTACTTTTTTTTTTTTTTTAAGTTCTCTATAACTTTCTTAAGTAGGGACTATTAGTTCTCCTATATTATAGATAAAGAAACTAAAATTTATGAAGTGGGTAAATTAGGACTCCTCGGCGGCCGATCCGTTCTTGAGTCCATTGTTGATCTGAGTTAAAATCTGTTCTTAACTATAAAATACTCACTGTATTAGTTTTCTGTTGCTGTTGTGACAGTGGTTTAAAACAGCACACTTTTATTCTGTAATTGTTTTGGAGAATGAAAATCCAGAATCACTTTCACTGAGCTAAGATCGGGGATTTGAGGCCGGGGGAGACCTTCCTTTGTGAAGGTTTAGAGGAGAATCAGCTACTTCGACTTTTCTAGCTTTTGGAGGCACCAGTACTCCTCCGTTCAGACCCTCTTTCTCGTAGTATTTCAACCGGCTTCTTCCATCACCTCATCTCCTACTTCCTCTTTTGTCATCAAATCTCCCTTCAGTTCCCTTTGAAAAGGATGCTTGTGATTATGTCTAAAGTCCAAATGAATAATCCCAGAAGATAACAGTCCCCGCCCCCCAATCCTCCATCACATCTGCAAAGTTCCTTTTGTTATATAGGGCAACATCACTGGCTCCAGGGATTAGGCGTGGGGAAGACATTGTAACAAGCGCCCTGGCATGCTGACTAATTTTGAGGGGTGAGGAGATGAAGAACAGGCATTCAGTAGTTCTGCCATCTGTTTTTGAAATAATATCCTACAGACAATTTACTAATAATCTTCCTTTCCACTGCTATTCTAAGGCTGTTGAGAAAAAATGGAAAATTACAAAACCATCAAAGTTATCATTAAGGTGTTTAGAGAATTGTGGCCCCAGGCAGTCCCCTTGCAAAGCTCTGCTCAGCCGCCTCTCTCATTTCTCCTACTGCCGTTTTCAAATCCTCGCCACTTTCTTCCACGTTCTACCTCCACGTCTTTCCCCGGCCTGTCAATGAGAACATGTTTTCCCACATTCCAGAGAAAACACTGGCTCTCAAACCTCTTGCCTCTCCCTGTCTCCCCAATCCTCCAGCTCCTACTGATCTTGTGAGTTCCAATTCAAAGATTATCCATCATTCCCCTAAATACCGTCTCATACCATACCAATCGGAATCTGTAATGTTTATTTAAGCACTTTGCCCTTGATTTTAATATTTGCAACATTATAACAATTATTTTTCATGTTTTCTTTGCCAGACTAAGGTCTTCTTCATAGTCCATGGTAGTTATGTCTAAATGACTATTGAATTGGTGTCTTCTAACAGGTAATCACAGCACCTGCTTGAACACATCCTATAATAGAAATGTAAGCTAGCTATTACACTTTTTGATAGCTTTTACTAGATGGCCTCATTTTCCATGTTCTCTTCTGGGTAATCTTCTTCTACTTTTTGTGCTTCCTGCCTCCTTATTTTGGAGACTGAATTTTTACATCAGGAAATATGTGGCTACTTAACCAGGTGTCCTCACAAAGCTCCTGTCTTAGTATTATTGGCTCTAGTAATTTTCAATTATAAAACTTATTAGCTACAATTAAAGATTTAACACTTATAATAGAGATTTTAAAACAGTAAATTTAAAAGATATGTCCACTTTGCAAATTAATACGAAGCTTAAAGTTTATCAGTTAGAACATAGATTGCTGGAAGTAGCATTAATATAAAAGACACTATTTAAAAATAGTACTAGAGACTGGAATTAGATATCACCAGAGACATTTTTTTCAGAGCTCATAGAGATTAAAGCTGATTAAGATAGGAGATGTTGGTCATCTAGGTGTGAAATTTAAAAATTACCTTCACATACAGGAGATTCCGGGTACCAGCCAAAGTTATAGCACTGAATTAAATCAGCTCCACTTAGATGATAATTGTCATGACAGAAAAACTGAACTACATCTCCCTCTTCATAGGTTTGTTTTACTGGATAAAAATAGCCATTCTCTACCAATCTTAAGGAAGAACATGTTAATTCTAGAAAAGAAAGAATAGATAAAAATACAATGAAATGCTTATTTTTCCTGCTACAACAAAATACACTTACTACTTACATGCCATGCCTGGAATAAAAAAAAGCTAATAAATTTGTCATATTGGATTTTAAATAACAAAATTTATCATATGTTTACATGCACATACATATATATACACACAAATTAAGTGTTGCTAAGCTTATTTTAATTCTGTAAACTAAAATGAAATTTTCTTATTTTAGAACTTTATTTATTTATTTTTGCGGTACTGGGGATTGAACTCAGGGGCATTCTACCTCCGAGCTATACCCCCAGCCCTATTTTTTATTCTTTATTTTGAAACCGAGTCTCACTAAGTTGCAGAGTGCCTCACTAGGTAGCTGAGGCTGGCCTTGAACCTGGATCCTCTGGTCTCAGCCTCCCGAATGCTGGGATTACAAGTGTGCACCACCATGCCCAGTTTATTTTAGAACTTTAAATAATCTAAGTCTACTATGAACATAACTAAAACCAAAGGAAAAAATGATGAAAAATGAAGCACAATTAGCATAACAACTTACAAATACTTCCTGTATTACAGGAACTTTTCAAAGAAAAAGTAGGCTTTGTTTATACACTTGTATTGGTGCATTGTAGTCTCACAGCATAATGCAGCTCAGAGTGATAGGGCCATTCATGCACACAGCACTTGGTGAGCTCCCCCTCAGGGTCCCTCCCCTTTCCTCCCTTCCCCCACACATGATATTGAGATTGGCACTGGTAATTTGACATAAGTACGTATCATCAATGAAAGTGTTTCCTTCATTAATTCTTCCTCCCCCAACCTCTACGGTCCCGAGACCTCCACCATAGATCTCCCGGGGTTTCTCCTCCATTATCTCAAGTTCCTCTTATATCCTGATCACTCCCTAGCTTCTGCATATGAGAGAAATCATGTGACCCTTCACTTTCTGTGACTGGCTAATCTCACTTAACATGATGTTCTCCAGGTCCTTCCATTTTCCTACAAATGCCATAATTTTGTTCTTCTTTATTGCTGAGTAGAATTCCATTGTGTGTGTATCCTATAATTTCATAATACATTCATCTATTGATGGACACCTAGGTTGGTTCCATCATTTGACTATGGTGAATTGTACGGCTGTAAACATGGATATGCACGTATCACTATAATATTCTGATTTCAGTCCCTTTGGAAGGATACCCAAGAGTGGTATAGCTGGATTGTATAAAAGTATGTTTTATTCAAAGTAAGAACCTACTAGAACATTTTGGAGTCAGAGACCACCCATACGTGAGGCATTCCACCTCCTCTCTCTGCTTTCCTCCAGCTGTGTAGTAGCCAGCAGCACATTCGTATATCACTTTATCCTTCACTTTGAATGTTTTCTGGGCTGTCGAATAATTTCCATTCTGTAATTCGGGGACCAAACATGTTTCTAAAAAAATTAAAGTTATATATTATGAACTTAATCAATAACTTAGAATAGTTAAAATAATTCTCAAAATCTATTCAATGAATCCCAAGAATATTCAGCAGCAAAACTGGAAAATAAAGTTTGCCCTTGTTTCTGTATTCTCCTTCTTCGTATGCCTTGTGAACTGGATCTATCAGTCTTTTTTTTGATGGCACTGGGGATTGAACCCAGGGATATCATATCTCTGAGCTACACCCCCAGCCCTATTTCTTATTTTGCAACAGGGTCTCATTAAGTTGTGGAGGGTCTAAATTGCTGAGGCTGGTCTGAAACCTGCAATCCTCCTGTCTCAGCCTCCCGAGTGCTGGATTACCAGCATGCACCCCCAGGCCCAGCTTAGAATATGGTTCTTACACACATACCATGCTCCTTCCTACAGGAAGGTTGAGAAGACCATCCATCATAAAGGCATTGAACCACCTCTTCTTCCTTCCCTCCAGTGGTTTTATATCCAGAAGAACAGCTGTAATGCATATTCTCTTGAATTTTGTATGATAATTTTGCATCAGAGATATAACCATTTATTAGGTCAGGCTTAGTGCATTTTCCTATGGAAAAAAAATTCTTTGCTTAGTACTGAAATTAAGCTTGTCTTTACTAAATTGTAAAATTAAGACAAAAATTGCTCCTAGAATTTGAAGGGGAGAAAGAGAAACAATTTTCACTACACAATTCCTTGATTTAATTTAATTTGGGCCATATCTTACAAATCCTTCATAAAATTCCTTTGACAATGGATTCGGTTTGACATTATCTTTCTTTGTATTTATAACTTCCATTTTAATTGTCATTTCTAGCCTTTCTACATCTACTTTTAGAAAATATATCCAGACCTCTTTCACTACTTGTTACTAATGGCAAATAGTAATCTTTGCATCTACTTCCTAATATATATAGTCTACTCTTTTGATAATTTCTAATTTGTTTTTTTTATATTTTTTTCCTTTTGTACATGTGTGTTTTATGTGCTATGGATGTGTGTGTGTGTGTGTGTGTGTGTGTGTGTGTGTGTGGTGTTGGGGATTGAACCTGGGACTCACATATGCAAAAATCACTGAGCTACATCCCCAGGTCGAGAATTTTTAACATAATATTACAAAAAGCAAATACCTATTTAATAGATCCTTAAATACTGCAAACATTTTACTATTTTTTTTGAAAGTTTAACTGTTCTAATTGATTGAATTTTTATAAATTTGAGCTAGCTTTGCAAGTACTATCATATTCCACTAACATTTTAATATGGTATTGACACTGTATGTTAATTAAGGGAGCTAATATTAACAATATTGTGTCATTTTATATATGAACACGGTGTATGTATCAATTTTTAAGGTTTTCTTTGATTTCTTTCATCATTACACAAAGACATTTCATAAACTTAATTAGATTTGTATAATGTCCAAAACGAATGGTGAGAAAAGACATTCTTGTAAGAAAGTATTTGTATTTTCCGTATCAGGCATGTTGTTAGTTATAAGTCTTCCACAATTGGCCTTTGCAAGTTTGAAAACGTTTCTTTCTAATCCTAGTTTTCTAGAAGTATTCTTTTTTTTTTTTTTTACAAAACTATGGGATATGTACACAATGGAATTTTACTCAGCCATAAAGAAGAACAAAATCTTGTTATTTGCAGGGAAATGGATGGAACTGGAAAACATTATGTTAAGTGAGAATAGTCAGTCACAAAAAGTAAAAAATCGTATGCTCTCCCTAATATGTGGAAGCTAGGGAGAAAATGGGACGTAAGAGGGACTTCAGATGAAGAAGGAGAATCCTTAGGTGAGCAAAGAATTTGACTTAACGGAAGGTGATTGGGGGGGGGGACACTCTAATGCACATGATGTACTTTCACGAACATATCAAAGTCAATCACTAAACTGAATTTGAGAAGGAGGGATGGTGAGGGTGTGAGGCAGGAACTGGGGAAGGGTTAAATGAGAAATGTGTGCATGTATGCCTTTATCAGCTTGTACCTAACAAAGATGTATGATTACAATGAACCAATTTAAAAAATTTTTAAAAAAATTTTACTTTATATGAAAACTTTGTTCTTTATCAGCCAATATTGTGTGGTCATCTAGCTGCACAGGACTCAGTAAGCCAGTCTATTATAGACTGTGACTAAATCACAGATATGTTCCTCCAAACTTTTGAGTTTACAGAATTACTTTTTAGTAAATGCAACAATAATGTAGTAAATAATAAAATTACCTTAGCATTATATGGAGTTATTATTATTATTATTATTATTATTATTATCACTATATTTTATTATTATTATTATTTTTGGTACTGTGGATTGAACCCAAAGTCATTTTACCACCAAGCTACTCCCCCAGCCTATTGTATTTTTTATTTGAAAACAGAGTCTTGCTTAAAGTTGCTGAGGGATTCGCTAAGTTGCTGAGGCTAGCCTCAAACCTATGATCCTCCTGTCTAGTCCTCCCAAGTAATGGGATTAAAGGCATGCACCCCATGCCCAGCCAAACAGAGTTCAGTCATTTTTATGAACATTTTTATGAAAGGGGCATTAGTAGGCCCTTTCAAAAAAAATCCAAAAGAATTAAGAAACCTATTTGAGATTAATATTTCTTTAAATATTTTTAATACTTGCTGTGTAGCAAACACTCTGTAAGAGTTAGCTCCTTGAAACAATATTAACCCCACTTTACAGATTAGAAATTAAGGCTCAGAATATTTAAATCACTTCCTACTAGTGGAGCTGGATTAAAATGTAGTCAGTCAATCTTTAGTTTTATCTAAAGCATTATACTACCAGAAAAATATCTTCTGACTTTTATTTTAATGTTCTATTTTCTAAGATAAAATAGTTAATTAACCAAAGGCATGGAATTTATTTCTATGCTCTAGTTATAAATAAGATTTATTTATTAGAGTTAATCTATGTTCTTTGTTAATACTAAAAGTGCAATACCTAATTTATGGTCTGTCTTGAATGTTATGGACTGGGTAATTATCCCAAATGGATGTGTTTACTAGATATGTCAACCACAATTACTACTGAACATAATCTCTTCTACGTGAAACTTACTCAATCCAAAGTCCCTTACTCTGGAAAAGAGAGCTTAGGAAATTCTTAGTTCAAGAGAGTTCACCTGATGCATGGAGGCCAACTGATCATTTAAGTAGCATAGCATGACATGAACTAATGAGATGAGCCTATCCTAATACCTTCTCACAAGCTGGAACCCCAAATTCATCAAAACACAACCAGTAGAGATTATAAGAGAAGTTAGCACACAAGAAATGACCAGTTTGCAAATGATAAAGCACTAGAATAACAATCTTGTCCTTGCTAAGGCCAGGGTCTTAAATATTTCTCTGGCTTCCTATGCAAAATGATCCATATAATAAATTCTCTATTACCTACAGTAACTCAATTGTACCTCTGTCACTTGCAATATGATATATAACAATTTCAGCTATTACTCTTACTCCCTTCCCAGTGTGTTATTAAAAGCAAAGACAATAACGTTTTAATATGAAAGCATTATTTACAGAATTTCAGATATGGCATTTGATAAAAAAAAAAAAGATAGCTTGCCAGTAATTTTGTTCTTATTGAAAAAAAATTTAACCACTTTCCATATTTTCTAGAAATAAATTTGTTTCTTTTTATAAATTGGCTTTTGGGGGGCACTGTCACCATCGTGTGGACCCAATGTGTCGACTTACTGAAGCATCTTGGTTCTGGAGACCAGCCTTCTGCCGTGCACCTGGTCTGTGCTTCTTGTTTTCCACTTTCAGTTGTGTAACCGGCCAAGCAGAAAAATGACAACTTTTTGTCTATGCTCATGGGAAAGTAAAAGCTCTTAAACGTATAGTAATATTGTGCAATCCTTCCATTTTCCACAGTAGGAAAATTACAGTGTTTCTCTGAAATGAAGAAAGCTCAAGCTGAAACCAGGGGACTTGCAGTTAAGCAAGAATACATTTTAAACAAAAAAATGTTTGCAGCGACACTTCAACTTGAACTTACTTTTTATAACCTAAATACTTAAGGTGGTTTTTGACAATACAAGCATTTCCTTTCTTTTTCCATCATAATTAATGTTAACAACTCTAAGCATCGTTGCTAGTCAGGATCAAACCAGCAGGAAACTTCCTCAGGGAAGTGTTCCCTAACTTTGTAGACTTTCTAATAGATGGGAATCACATATGCAATTTTAAAATTTCTAGTAGTCACATTCATAAATGTAAAAAGGAACAGTTGAAGTTAATTTTAATAATAGGTTTCATTTGATTAAATACATCAAAAATATTTTACTTTTTTTTCTTACCCTTTAAAATCCCATGTGTACTTACATTAACAGCACATCTCAACTAGGACCAGACACATTTCAAGTACTCAACAGCCATAGAATCGCCCCTAGTATTGGCAGGGGATTGGTTGCAAGATCCCCGTGCAGATACTAAAAACCCATGAATGCTCAAATCCCCTTTGTAATCTCGGAGAAAAGAATAGTAAAACATCATGACCCTAAAATGCCCTTTTCTGTTCACAAGAACTTAATCTAGTCAAGGGAAGAATGAGAAAGGGCTCCATTCAGAGAGTCTCAGATTAGTGTTATCTTGAAGGGCGCTGACTTTCTCTCCTGCATGCTGGGAATTAGGGCAAGTTAGTGTATCTGTATAAAGCTGCTTTCTTGCATGCATGCCAGCTTCCTTGGCATGCTGGTCATACAATGGGACAAAGCAAGAGCTAATGATGTCACTTCTTCCACTAGAAAATCCTTCTTCCTGCAGTAACTGATGCTTGGAGGAACACTGTGAAGAGGGTAAGCGCTTGTCCCACCAGCTGCCACTGGACAAAGCGCTGTGAAGCCTGGAGGCACTACTTTCTGGCACGGTGCCTTGAGGGATGGAGGTGCTACTTGTCTGGCCTGATGCCACTGGACTTTCTGGCAGAGCATCATAAGGAGTGCTGCACCTCCAGCCTATCACCACTGGGCCTCCACATCAGCAGTTGTCAATAAACCTGATGTCTTGCATGTTGTCTCTGGGTATTTTCTTTGGTTTCTCAGCAACATACCCTGTTTGCCCTAACACAATTGGGCTGTGGACCGCACATCCTTTTATTAAATGGTGTAGTATTTGCATATAACCTGCACTCCTGCACTATATACTTTAAATCATCTCTATGTACTTAGGATGTCAAATGCAGTGTCTACACATCCCTTTTTTGCATAGACTCAGCATAGTACTTGGCACATGGCAAATCCAAATTTCACTTTTTGGAATTTTTTTCTAATATTTTCTATCTTTGGTTGGTTGACTCCACAGATAGGAAGCACATAAATACAGAGAACTGACGGTATATGACTAGTGTTCACTATACTGGACAGCATGGTTGTAGAAATGTTTTTTGTTTTTCTTTCAAGTAAAAGGCAGACAGCTAAATTAAAATGAAAAGATTTTGAATAAGAACTTAACAAGCAGGATATTTCAGTGGTCAGAGAACAAGGATTTAGCCTTATTAGTTATCAGAGAAATGCAGCTTGAAACCACCATGAGACTATATTACCAATCTACTAGAATTGCTAAAGGGAAAGACTATCTCGATGATTTATAAAGATATAGAGAAAAAGCACCCTTCCTACTACCACAAGTAGTATGAATTGGTGCTGTGAGAAAATACTTTAGTAATATTTGTTAAATAGACCATATGCTATATTACCCAATAGAAAACCATACATTTGTAAATGCAAAGACATATAAAAGAATGGTCATTCATAGCAGCTTTATTAACATAGTCCTAAATAGGAAATAATCTAATTGCCCATTAATGCCAGAAAAGACAAAAATATTTTAGATTGGATATAATGGGATATTTATTGTATAGCCACACAAATAAATGAATGAGGAGTCTCACAAACACAATATTAAGTGGAAAAAGCCACTTACATATGAGTTATATAACTTTTTTTAAGAGGACAAACTAAGCCATGGTCAAAGAAGTCAGAAGGGCTACCTTTAGGGTTTAGTGCTTTTGACAGGCCATGTAGGAGTTTTCTGAGGTGTGCTGTATTTCTCTATCTTGATCGGGTTGGTATAAAAGTGTATAAAAATTACATGACATTATCTTCTAATTTTTGCATTTTTATATATCATATTCCAAATAAAATGTTTATTTTTAAAATCTTTATGTTGGATATCCTA
Organism: Graphiurus murinus; assembly: GCA_004027655.1. NCBI lineage: Eukaryota > Metazoa > Chordata > Mammalia > Rodentia > Gliridae > Graphiurus > Graphiurus murinus. Next base: position 88,529 of record PVLC010001915.1, on the reverse strand, counting down.
AAAAAAAAAATAATAATAATAATAAATGTTATTCTTAGAAGAAAAACTCCTTTGGCAATGCCTCAGAAGTCATGCTGATAAGAAAGAACAGTTATGGGTGGAAGAAATGTGAAACCAGTGGAATGACTCTGGTTTCAATGGCTGTTTGATACTGCCAGACCAGCGCTGAGGGAAATGGGCACGCAAGGATAAGTAACATACTCCCCACATTCCACAGAGCAGATGAGCAGATGCAAACATAAGCAGGGTGCTCCCTATTCCCTGACAATTCTTCTCGCCGTTTTCTGTACCCAAGCACCAGAATTTACAATGGAAAAACTCTCTAAAAATAGCAGTGCCAGTTGGATACGGTTGCAAATGCCTGTAATCCCAATACTTGGGAGGCTGAGACAGGAGAATTGCAGGTTTGAGGCTAGCTTTGGCAACTTATTGAGACCCTGTCTCAAAAATAAAAAATAAAATCAGGCTTGGACTGTAGCTTAGGGCTAGAATACCCTTGGCTTCTATCAATCCCCAGTCTCTCTCTCTCTCTCTCTCTCTCTCTCTCTCTCTCTCTCTCTCTCTCTCTCTCTCTCTCTCTCTCTCACACACACACACACACACACACACACACACACACACAGAGTCGTCAATCCTAGGTTGTGACTTCAAAGATTGTCCTGGGACATGGCCTGCCCTCCCCAGGAGAGGTATGTTACTTGTCAAGGTGGCTGAAATGCCTTGGAGAACAGGAATTCATGAGGAAAAAAAATGTAGGAGCTCAACCACAGCAAAAGAAACTGGATAGTAAATAACAAATGAAGCAAACCCCATAGACAGGTGGTGGAGATTTGCAAATTTGCATAATAAATATCCTTAAATAGTAGAAGCTTCTGGTAATACAGACCAAAAATAAAGAAGGAATGATGTGCCGAGAATGAAAATATAATACTCAATATAAATAATCCATTAAGTGTGGAAACTACCAGAATGGTGTGAGACAAATAATTGGCACAATAAAGTATGAGATTTTATCATTTCTGTTTGATGACATTGAGGTCCCATATTGCACAATTCCAGAGGGACCAGTCACACTGTATGATTCAGAGATTGGGAGGGGGGGCACAGAAAACAGAAACTACAAGGCAAAATTTAAGAAATTTTGATTATTAAAAAAAAAATTCTTTCAATGAAAGCCACTCTCCACAAAACACATACAAAACATTTTAGAAGAAGGAATTTGCAATGGCTAAAATTGACAAAAAGTTAAAATGTATTATTTACAAAGAGTTCCCACAAATCAGCTATTAGAAGGCATAAAGCAAAAAAAAAAAAAAAAAAAAAAAAAAAAAAAAAAAAAAAAAAAAAAAAAAAAAAAAAAAAAAAAAAAAAAAAAAAAAAAAAAAAAAAAAAAAAAAAAAAAAAAAAAAAAAAGGCTAATCAGATACAATTCAGGAAATCACAGAAGTTTAAACATCTAAAAAGTATTCAAAGAGATTACAAACTTCATAAGAATGAGGGGATTGCAAATAAGCAAAAAATGGATATCACTTTATGAACAGCAGCATGGAAAATAGAACAACAGTGAATGATAGGAAGTGTTGGTGAGGGTGATAGGAATTGACAGCTCACCTTCTTTTGTAGATGACATACATCAAAACAACCATTCTGCAAAGTGATCTGCCATTATGCACTCACAGAAATACATACAAGAATTGACCCATAAGTCCCACCTGTGAGTAAATGCAGGCTGCAGAAATTTCACAGAGAAATGATTATATGAGATATTGATGCCAGCGTTATGGCTGTAAGGAAGGATGTAGAATGCCCATCATTAAAAGAGCAGATAAATAAAGAATATGAAATACTATGCAGCAGCCGGGCGTGGTGGCGCACGCTTGTAATCCCAGCATTCGGGAGGCTGAGACCGGAGGATCCGGGTTCGCGGCCAGCCTCAGCTACCTAGTGAGGCGCTCCGCAACTTAGTGAGACTCGGTTTCAAAATAAAGAATAAAAAATAGGGCTGGGGGCATAGCTCGGAGGTAGAATGCCCCTGAGTACAATCCCCAGTACCGCAAAAAAAAAAAAAAAAAAAAGAAATACCATGCAGCAGTTACAAGCAACAAAATAGGTCCAGCAAAGTGGAAATATATTTGAATGGTACGAGAAACATAAAATAAGATGAAATATTCAATAAGTCTCCTTTAATGTTAATATAAAACACATAGACAAAACAAGTCATATTTAACAAAGACATATTGATACTTAAGACCATATCAAAACATTATAATGTGACCTGTGGGGATGGAATTCAAGATGAAAGGTCAAAAGATAAAATGTATAAATAAAATAAAAATGAGGCATTTCATAGGCCAATAATGATTGCATACCATGAAATGAGTACAATCAAGTCGATCCTTCCCCTGGGTTTTCCAGCGGGGGCATGTTAAAGCATTGGAACATGAGATCACAGTCCCTGTCTACAAGTAGCTTACCTTTTTTTGCTTGTGTAAAATGAGATTATAACCACATAATAGAAACTTAGCTTGAATATTGCAATCTCAACACAGTATAGATAATAGGCAATTATATCAGCTGGTATTTTCCTATTTAAACAGAAAAAATCAAAGGAAACCATTCATCTCCAAATTATCCTATTGTAGAATTAAATGTATCAAATGAGATGAGTTACATTTATTTCACTTTCATACTTTTAATTGCAGACCTTTTTGGTTAAAAGAAAAATAAACTATTCAATTAAAAGGCAATTAAAACTTCCAGGCTATGTTCTTTCAATAAATTCCCTAAGGTGTCCACTTTAGAAAAGCTTTACTGCTGATTTCCTACTTTTCCTATTCACTCTTGCTGGTTTCTAACTGCCTGGATTGTTAATCCTGCCGTCTAGTAACACTGGCAATGGTTCCTAAACAATGCAGGCTAGTATTCTTCACTCTCACACTAATCTAAAACACCAGGCAGTCTGGCTACAATGATTTCTAACGTTTAGGAGATCCACAGGTATTAATTTGGCTGGACAGTGCCGATTTATAACTGTTTCCAGACATAATTATTAATAAAACCTTCTTACTCTCAGAAGTGAAACTATAAAAAACAAAAACTAAAACCTCAATTACATGGCCTTCTTTCTAATATCTACTTTATACATCCAACCAGTAATAAATCATTGGGATAAAAGTCAATCATCAAAAATGGAAAATATTGCTGATGATTTATTTATGTTTTTTTTTTTTTTTCAAATTTCCCACATTGAGCTCTTAGGAAAAGAGAAAGTTGTACAAGTTTTGTCAGTGGTAAGAATGAATTCTTGCATAAAGTCAGAATTAAGGTTAACATTGGCTTCTAAACTGCCATATTATTAGTCAGAAAACCATTAAAAGTCTCCTATGTGCCTAAACCTAGATATACATAGGGTTTTTGTTTCTCTGAGTTAGGCTACTATAAGAATAGCTTACTAGATTTTCCTAAATGGAAAAAGGGTTTTCTAAAGGTTATAAAAATATACATTTATATAAAAAAGCATGCATTATAAAATTGAAATCATATCAGAACTCAAGTTATAAAGATGTTAAAATCAAGTTTTATGGATGTTAAAGTCAGTTATACTTTAAGAGAACAAAGAATATTAAGAATTAATTTTACCTTCTGCATAAAGTTCTCCTGAGATCATTAGTATAATAAAAGCTAAACCTTTCGACTTCATCTCCATGATGGCGCTTCATGAAGATTTTAACAACCCTGCACTAAGGAGTCATCAGTAGGCACGCAATACGTCTTTTGAAGGAAGTTAATAATTTACAGTGTAGAAGTCCCTTTGGAACAAGTCTTATATTTCACTTACATTTTCAAATAATGTTCAGATAACACAACAATATTAATTGACATGCATTTTCATACACGAGTTCAATAAGAATATGTTGACCAATAAGGGCAACAAGAGCAATAGTATAAACAATTAACACAGACTTTTCAACTTTAATCCCTAAAGGTGAGTTCATGGGGTAAAGTTCCCCCGACCATTGATGTTTACTAAAATTGATCAAGTGAAGAGATGAACTTAGGAACATGAGGTAATGGATACCTGATGTGACACTTAACTGTGGTCTAAACTGTACTCCTTAAAAAGACATCAGTGATCTTAATTGCCTCAAGCAATGATAGAAAAGTATTACTGAAAATAGTAACAGCTCAAAAATTATGTCTAACTTTTGAAAAGTTTGAACTCTGTGGCAAGTGTGGTAATGTAAACACTGCACTTTATCATCACACGTGAAAAATATTTTGAATGTCCACTAAATCCAAATTCTCAGGGGTAGAGGGCAGATAAAAAATGGATTAAAATTATTATTCTCATCAATTTTACATTTTAATTTAAAATAAAAAAAACCAATGCCAATAGCACCATCATATGGGAGCTATTAATATTCCAAATTTTCTTTGTGTGTGTGGTACTGGGGATGGAACTCAGGGGCATTCTACCTCTGAGCTATAACCCCAGCCCTATTTTGTATTCTTTATTTTGAAACAGGGTCTCACTAAGTTGCAGAGTGCCTCACTAAGTAGCTGACGCTGGGCGAGAACCCGGATCCTCCTGTCTCAGCCTCCCAAATGCTGGGAATACAACCATGCGCCACCATGCCCAGTCTAATATTCCAATTTTGAAACTTCTTTCAAAATTGGAGATTGAAGCCAAGGCATTCTATGACTAAGCTACATCATTACCTCATGCTGGCCTCAAACTTGTGATCCTCCTGTCTATGTTGGAATATTTTATTAAAATACAACATATTTTTAAAAAGTACATACTATCAATTAATTTTCACAAACTTAAGACCTCTATGAATCTATAACACAAAATACAGAAGATACCAGCATCTCAAAATCCCCTAAGTTACTATACCCACTATCATTATTTCTAACAGTATATTTAGATTTTGCCTGGTTTTATACTACATAAATGACATCATTTATTCTGTATTATTTTATGCTTGGTTACTTTGTTTTGTATTTGGCTTATGAGATTCATCCATTTACTGGGATATAGGAAAGGGTTCCTTTTTTATATACTACTTCATTCTGTGAACATGCCACAAATCTATCTATTCTACTGTTATTGGAAATTTGGGAGATCTATAGTTTAAAAAAATAATATGGTATCTGGTTATTTCCAAAGATTTTTTAAAAAGTTATTTTATTGGAAAAATTTCAAATAGAACCTCTACCTGGATTCCCCCCATTAACATCTTACTATAATTCTTTTAAATTCTTAAGTGCTTCAATTAATTTTAACATGATTTCCAGAATTTATTTATTTTGTGTAACTGAAACTTTGTATCCTTTGATCAACACCTATTTTCCTCCTCCCAAGTCCCTGGCAACCACCATTCTATTTACTGCTATGCTTGACTATTTTAGATTTCACCTGTGAGAGCATGGAGTATTTTTGTTTCTATGTCTGGCTCTTTCAGTCAGCATGTCATTCTAGTCCATCCACTTTGTCATAAATTTCAGGATATCCTTTGTCTTCAAGGCTGTATAGTGAGGCATTGTCTGTATACACTACTGTTCTTTATTAATTCATCCCTCAATGGACATTTAGGTTGTTTTCATATCTTGGTATTATAGAGGCTACAATGAACAGGACAGTGCATGTTTCTTTGGAATCTGCTTTTCAACTCCTTTGGATATTTATCTAGAAGTGGAATAGCTGGATCAAATGTCAATTCTATTTTTGATGTTTTTAGAAACCTCCATATTGTTTTTTATAGGTCTGTACCAATTTACCCTTCTTTCATTGATAGTGCATGAGGTAGGATTCCCTTTTCTCCACATCCCCACCAACAGTTGTTTTCTGTTTTGTTGATATTAGCCATCCTACTAGTTATGAGGTGGTATTTCGTTGTGGTTTTGACTTGTATTTCCCTGATGATTAATGATGAAGTCCTTTTCATATACCTGTTGGCTGTTTGTCTTCTTTGAAGATGTATCTGTTGAAGAATTTTGCCCTTTCTAAATCAGGGTATGTATTTGCAATTTAATTATAGGTATTCATCATCCATTTTGGATAATAACACCTTATCAAATATATAGTGTACAAATATTTTCTCCCACTCTATATGTTGTTTCTGGGCCTGTTTCCATTGCTGTGCAGAAGCATCTTACTGTATTCCCATTTGTCTAGTTTTGCTTTTTTTTCTTGAGTGTTGATTGGGGTCAACAATGTTTAGAAATTTTTCTTCTTTGTTTTCTTTTTTATTGTTTCACATTTTACATTTACATCTCTAATATATTTGAGTTTTTTGTAGATGATGTAAGTTAAGGCTTTAATTTCATTTTTTGCCTATGAATATTCAATTTTTCCAATCCCAGTTGTGGAAGAGCCTATTTTTCCCCATTGTGTATTCTTGGTATTGTTTCTGAAGATCAGTTGACTGTATATATACATGTGGGTTGATCTGTGGACTCTCTATTCTGTTCCATTGGATTGTATGTCTATTTTAACAATGCAACCATACTGCCATAATTACTGTAGCTTTTTAATTCATTTCAAAACCAGGATGTACTCCTTGTTCTTTTTGATACTTGACTGCTCTTCTTGTTCAATATTGCTTTGGCTTTTTAGAATCTTCTGTGATTCCAAATGAATTTAGTATTGCTTTATCTATTTCTATAAAAATGACATTAAAATTTTTGATAACTACTACACTGAACCTATGGATCATTTGGGGAAGTATGGACATTTTAACAAAATTAATTCTTCCAACGGAAGGGGATGTTCTTTCATATATTTATGTCTTTTAAAGTTTCTTTTGTCCATGTTTTATAGTTTTCAGTATATGAGTCTTTTATCTCCTTTGATAAATTTATTCCTAAGTGTTTTTATGAAACTTTAAATGGATTGATTTCTTAATTTTCTTCTTTGATTAGTCATTCTTAGTGTATAGAAATGCAATAGATATTTATCCCAACATAACTTTATCCTATAACTTTACTGAATTCTCTTATTCCAGCAAAGTTTTTGTGAAATCAATGGGGTTTTATACATATAAGATTATGTTATCTATAAACAATGAAATTAGAAAATACTTAGCACTAAGTCTTCCTAATAAAATTGCCAAAAAATAAATAAGTAAATAAATCTAGTAAATTTCAATATACTCTTTAACATATCAATGTTTAGATCTATCCTAATAAATAATTACACAATTTCAGACCAATTAGGTTTAATACTTAAGTTGTTCTAATGAATTTATATATTAAATAGTCTCTATCTCTACCTACTACCAATGTATTTCAAAGGGTTAAAATTTTTTATGACATGCATACAGGAAGAAACTTTGGAACTCTTTCAGATTTCAAAAGGCCACCAGAGTTAAGCTTCTGTAACCCTGGAAACAAACAAAAACTGGTAAGAGTGACCTAATGTTTCCAAATAAATTTGGAAACAAATTGCTTCCAAAATTGAATAATTTTCAAGTCTGTAGTATATAAATAGACAATGGGTTTCTATTAAAGCAATAATATGTTCTTTCCACTTCAGATTATAACCCCAATGAGTTCAAAGTTAAAGGTTATAGTCTGTAGAGTGGCAGGCTGTGTTCTTGTCATTTCCCAAGCGACGCTCACTCACTTATCTGGATACTTCAATCAGTAAAGGGTACAAATAAAGATGTTATCCATAAATATTTGTGAGAATATTTTATAGTCTTCTCACTTCTAAGTGAGTACACAGAATCTTCAGTTTCCAACATGTTTTTGAAAAATGCCTCAATTTATCTATAAAACAGGTAATAATACATTTTTCCCAAGAATCTGATTACATTCAAAATAGCATCTTACTTTAATGTAACAGACATGAATAACAGTATTATAATCATCTTAACATATTAAGAAGCCAGAATATTAAATACAGCTATTATTTATGTATTAAATAAAAAACTAAAAGTTTAATGAACAGTTTAATTATATGTAACATATACATTTCTACTTTTAATATAAAGCCAGGTGTTAGAAGTTGTACATAGAAAGCAAAAAAACACTATATATTCATGATTAGCTTTAATATTTTTTTTTACACTGTACACACTGAAAATGTTTACATTTACTAATAAGGAATGCCAAGTGTATCCATCACCATTTGAATAGCTTGCAAAGAATTTGTGATTTCTTCTATACTGTCTCTTCTTAAAACCCAATCCGGCTTCAGCCTGTTTAAAACAAACAAACAAACAAACAAAAAAACGAAAATATGGCATTAATACAGTACTTCTCTTAAAAAAGAGTTACTTCACCTTTTTGTCTTAAAATGTGGCTACTTCTTTTTTTTTTTTTTTTTTTTTTCTTTAATTTTTTAATTTTTATTGTAGTAATTCGTGCAATATAGCGTACATCTTTGTTAAGTACAAATTGTTAACAACATATTTGCACACAATTCTCATTTGACCCCTTCCCCGATTCCCTCCCCATTCCCGTTCCCTCCCCCTCCCTCCCCCTAAGGTTCACTTCATTGAGTGACCTTGTTATGAT
>PVLC010001915.1:55994-70534 GCA_004027655.1 Graphiurus murinus | reverse complement strand
CTACAATGCACCAATTATTATAAAAAAAAACAAAAAATTGTAAGTACCAAAAAAAAAAAAAAAGAAAAATCAATAAACACTGCTCTTTTTATATAAAGACTTGGCTGCTACACACACACACACACACACACACTCATATTCTTCCATTCTTCCACAGGGCTAGGATACATTACCGTGCTCTCTCCAGTCTAGCAAAGAAGTAACTTTGAATAATTTCAACAGCTTTCAGTACAGCTAGATACTCTCTGCGTGCTCTCTGACACCTATACCAGGCTTGAATCTTGCAGGCAGCTTTCACTTTACATAAATATCTTTCATTTTTATATCTTCTCCATACAGCCTATTAAATGCAAAAATATGACAAGTATGCCACGCTTTTCTATTTTTATAAATTGGAATAATTAGTATTAAAGACAGTTAATATGAGGCTAATGCAAACAAACAAAAAGAATTATAGAAATAAAGTCATATTCTGATTCTATTAGACTCTGACACAGTAAGGCCTATGAGACCAGGGGTGCCTAGTACAGTGAATACCTACTATGTGCTTTATCACACATATCCTGTGACTGGCTGCCAGCCCAGCTGAATATATCTCTAATCAATATTTTAAAATTATAAGAGATGCATAGCCTGTGGAAAGCCAGATACAGGTGCATTGTCCTGACCACCTCAATCCATTTGGAAGAACAGAGACAAAATGGACACACTGATCTACTCCACTTCCAGGGGAAAGAGAGGAATCCTTCCCACTCCACTTACATTGTGGGTTTTGCTTCCAGCCTGCAGCAAAATCCCACTCTTGCCTCTGTCCCCTATGTCAGTTATTACATCAATTCTATGCTTCCAATCAAACGAATACAAGCTCATTCTCAGGAACCTCCACCGAAGCGTTGACTTTCACCTGAGCCTCTGCCATAGCCTCCTAACTGGTCTCCCTATTCCAATCTTGCTCCCTTTCCAGACATCTTTCACATTCTCATTAGAGTAGCTTCTTAAAAATAAAAATTATTTTCAGCATGTTCTCTTTAAACTCCTTTATAACTTCTTCACGAGTATGGGAGACAAAGACTGAACCTTTTTTCTATGTCTTACAAAGCTATCCACAATTATATTCCATCTATGGCTAGCCTAGCCCTATATCACTTTCTACTGTTTAGTTGTTTTTTTTTTTTTTTTTCTCTATTTCTCCATGTTATCTTTTGCAACTGAAATATTCCTTTCACACATTTTACTTGGTTATTTCCAATTCATTCTTTAGCCTAACATTTTAACTTAATGTCACTCATTCTAGGAAGTCACTTCTGCCCACAAACACTAGCTTAGATTCCCCTCTTCTTTCTAGCAATATACACTTCTCATTTTATATTATTACTTTTCCTTGTTCAATTAAGTTCTTTGAGGACAGCAACTAAGCATGTCTTACTGTCTAGTCCTAAAACTTATTATAGTTTTGGGCACATTAAAAGCACTAGAAATTTGCTGAACAAAAACATTATTTCTAAGCTTAACAGCAACTTAGCAAGGTACCAAAATATCACACGTAGGCTCAAAGTCCCATTTACTGTAGGTAATAGCTGAAGTACTCAGATTCAATTTCTGGGTTTGCCTGTTTCTGTGCAAAACTGAAACTTTTTTTAACCTTTCTCAGTTCTCTCCTATAATAAAATGCTTTATAAGCCAAAAGTGCTAAACACTAAATAAAGTACATGTACCTAGTTTAAGTAGCTCTGATTAGCAGATCAGTACAGGAATAACATTATTCTATTTATTTAAATTATGTCAAAATAATACTTTACTCCAGTTTAAATTTTTCACTTAAAAAAAAAAAGGCAGAGAGCTGCATATTCTCAAAAAATGTTCCAGGAGTGCTAAACTAACATGTATTGAAATGCATTAAGCATAGGGTGACCATGGCAAGAAAGAGTCCTGTTCTGTGCTGTCTTTGCTAAGTTATTATTGGTGACTTTTCTCACTTTCAAAAATGTTTTAAAATGTTCATTCAAAGTATTGTTTACTTCCTACTTAAACATAGTTTAAAAATTATAACAAGCCGGGCGTGGTGGCGCACGCTTGTAATCCCAGCATTCGGGAGGCTGAGACCGGAGGATCCAGGTTCAAGGCCAGCCTCAGCTACGTAGTGAGGCACTCCACAACTTAGAGACTCGGTTTCAAAATAAAGAATAAAAAATAGGGCTGAGACTCGGTTTCAAAATAAAGAATAAAAAATAGGGCTGGGGGTATACCCCGGAGGTAGAATGCCCCTGAATTCAATCCCTAGTACCGCAAAAAAAAAAAAAAAAAAAAAAATTATAATACTGTCAAAATAAGGACTAAAGTTTTATATTTAATTATATAAGTACCTGAATTTTTATGGCGCTGTTTTTAATTTTCTGAAACTTCCGTTTCTGTATAAATCCTTTCATTCTGGCTTGAATAATAATAACACTGCTCCTGACTTGTAAATAGACTTGTCTTTGATGTTTTGCAGACAGAAAGGCTCTGTAGTGGCTTTGTAAAATCACTGCTGCTTTTCTATACCGTAAAAACTGGTTTCTGGTTTGCCATGTTCTGAAATAATGCTGTAAAGCAACAGCAGCTCTTTTCTGCTGAACAAATCTTCGTCGACAAACAGCCATTTGAAGGAAGGACTGAATTCGTAGGGCAGCACATTTCCGTGTCTCCAGTTTTCTTGTGTCCATTTTACAAAACCCTTTTTGATTTGCTACTGCCGCCCTATTTTGAGAATGAATCTCTGCTTCCTGGGAAAAAAAGCAAACAGGGAATGGTTATACCACTTTTGAATCATAACACCCCCACTTTGAACAGATTCATACTGAGTTTGCTTCTCTAACAGCCAAATGCAGATTGGTTATCAATGGCTGCCATCTTTTCCTCACATTTTTACATTTCTGTCTAACTTTCATGTCTCTAAAGGCAGCTTTGAATAGTTCAAATGGATTTCTGAACTGCTAACACTTTTTTTCTTTCGTTATTCTGATATATAATAATTCTGTATAGCAAAAATCAATTTTACTTGCTCGATAAATTTGGCCCTGTGTATTAGACAAAATGACTGAATTAGTGTGGCAGTCAGGTGCATACATTAGATATTACTTCTTACCTTAAAGCCTCCATAAGAAGACTGTATACAAATAACTGCTTGGGTTCGTGTTGCAGTTAATGCTCTGTATTTTCTTTGAACAGAAATTACTGTTTCTCTAAGGTGGAGATAATGTCTCCTAGTTTTAAAGCCTTTAAAATGCTTCTGAATGATAATGGCAGCCTCATGCTGTTTTTGCATTTGTTTCCTTAAGTTCATGTCCTGAATACAAGTTGTGTCTTTCTTACACACATTAGGTTGAAGACCCTTCTGTTTCTTTTTATTTGCCCTATATTTTTCTTGTAATACTTTTGTAGCCCACTGAAGCTTTTGGTAGAAATAATACTGCTTATACATTCTATATGTGCTTTGTATTATAATAGCAGCTCTGCGCTTTTTCCTTAAAAGCTGTCTTGCTTTCATTCCTTTATATGCAGCTTGAATGACCACAGCAGAATTCCACTGTCTGATTAAAGTTTCTCTTTGGAATTTTGCAGCTCTGTATGTCCGATAGTGCTGCTGAATTAAAATTGAGGCATGTTTCCAAGTCTGAAATGTCACATATGTTCTATGCATTCTGAAAGTAGCCTGAATGAGAACTGCAGCCCTATGCATTTCCTGTAACTTTTTCTTTACTCTCAGTCTTCGATAAGATGACTGTATTGTGATGGCTGCCTTTCGTAATTGCAAAAATTGGCGCAATTCATGCTTTGCATAAATGGTGGCTCGATATTTCCTCTGAACAAAAATAGCAGCTTTTTTGAGGGAAGTGAATCTCCTCCTCATTACTAAAGATCTAAACTTACTCTGAATAAGGGTGGCAGAGGAATGCATACTCTTCAAATGTCTTCTACTTTTCATACCCCTAAAGGCAGCCTGAAGGATAATAGCTGAATATCTTTGTCCCAGGAAACGCTGCCTCTGCAGTTTTGCAGCTCGGTTTGCTCGGTACCGCTGCTGGATCACAACAGAGGCCTGTTTCAAGGTCTGGTATCTCTTAAGTGCTCTGTGCATTCTAAAAGTAGCCTGGATTAAAGTAGCAGCTTTGTGCATTTCTTGCATCTTTTTTCTTACCATCCATCCTCTGTATGATGACTGGATTTTAACAGCTGCTTTTTGTAACTGAAGGAATTGTAAGTGATTTTTTGCTCGAAGATTTGCACGATATTTTCTCTGAATCCAAATAACAGTTCTCTTGACAGAGAGAAATTTCCTTCTCATCATTAAAGTTCTAAATCTCCTCTGAATAAGGGTGGCGGCTACATGCATAACTTTTAAATGTCTTCTAGTTTTCATTCCCCTAAAGGAAGCCTGAATGCATATTATGGAATGCCTCAATTTGTTGTACCTTTGAAATTGTATGTTTCTCTCCTTTAATGCTCGGTATCTTTGCTGTACTGTTTTTGTTACCTGTTTTAATTTGTTAAAATAGGTTTGCTGCCTGTATCTTCTGTAGTATGACTGAATGAGTGTTGCTGCAATCTGCATCTTTCTTTGAGTCTGTCTAACTCTTGCTCCTCTAAAACTTGCCTGGAGTGTATTAACAGCCTTCAATATTGTCAGGTACTTTTCGCGCTGAATTTTACCTTGATAGTATGCTCTGTACCTTACTTGAATTACAGTGGCTGCTCTTCTCATTGTGTGGTATCTTACTCTTGACTGATGCATTTTAAACATGGCTTTAATAAAAGTGGCTGCCATGTGCATGTGTTGAATATGTCTTCTTACTTTAACCCCTCTGTAAATAGCTTGGATTTTAATTGCTGTTTTCTTTAAATTAAGATATTCCTTTTGTTGATGGTTTGCAATTTTAATACCTCGATACCATCTCTGAATCTGAATAGCTGAAGCTCTATAGGCTGCATATTTCTTCTGCGTTTGGTAAGCTCTATATCTAGACTGTATAATCACTGCTGCTTTATTGCAATCCTTGATTCTTTTTCTCGCTTTCATACCACGGTAAGCTGACTGTAAAATTACTATAGCCGCTTTTGTTTTCAAATATAAATGATGCTGTTCTCGTCCAACACTATAAGCCCTATAATACATTTGAATCAGAAGAGCAGCCTTTTTCATGGTTTTCCACTTCTTCCGTTGCACGTGCATTCTGTAGTATGACTGTATGACAACAGCACATTCGTGTTGCCTTTGCATGTGTCTTCTCAGTGTTATTCCTCTCCAGGCAGACTGAAGTGTCAGCACCGCATGACGCAGTTCAACATACTCCATGCGTTGCTTCTTTCCTGCGGCCCATGCTCTGAGGTGTTGCTGGATGACCAATGCTGCTGTCTTCAACAACCTAAACTTTTTCTGGGCCTTAATCATTCTAAAAGTAGACTGAATCTTGACTGCAGCTTCATGTTCCCTTCTGATCTGTTTCCGAACTTTCCAGCCACGATAAGCAGCCTGGAGAGACATCACAGCAGCTTTTACCTTTAAAAAATATGTCCTTGTATCATAAGCAAACTTTTGTGCCCGGTACCATCTCTGAATCTTTATTACAGACTCCAGCAAAGATTGATATTTCATCCTTACACTGTACCCTCTAAAAGCAGTTTGAATCTTAATTGCAGCTGTAGATTGTTGCTTCACTAGTTGGCGTATTTTATAACCCCTGTAAGCTGCTTGTAAGCAAGTAGCTGCTCTTTTGACATGCAAGAAGTTCTTCCTCTGAATGACTTGTGCTTTGTATGCACGATAGAAATTCTGAATGACAACAACTGCTTTATGAATTTTCAGGTACCGCTGCTGCATCTTTCTCATTCTGAAATAAGATTGTAGTGAAATAGCAGCTTTTCTTTGCAATCTCATCTGCTTTCGGACCAGGTATCCTCTAACAAAAGCTTGCAATTTGATACAAGACTCACGGATCTTCATATACTCTTCTCTCTTTTGGGCAGCTACTTTTTGGGTACGGTACCATTGCTGGATAAACAGTGCAGCTTCTCTTAAATGCAAATATTGTCTACGTGCTTGTTTCATCTTGACAATTGACTGTAACTTGACTGTAACATTTTTTAGGCACCGAAATTTCTTTCTGGAAATGTAAGCACGATAATATGATTGAATCTTTATAACAGATGTGAGGATATGAATAAACATTTTCCTGGCTTGCATCCCTCTATATGCAGACTGTAGAACAATGACAGCAGAACGTGTTTTCTGATACGATGCTAGAACTTTCCTGGCTGAGATATAAGCCCGAAAATGTGTCTGAATTATAATGGCTGCTTTCTTCATCTTCTTGTATTTCTGTAATTGTTGATGCTTTCTTATATGTGCCTGCAATTTGACAACAGTCTTCTTAAGCTTTAAAAATCGAAATTTGTCCTGTCTCATTCTCCAATATGACTGCAAAACACAAGCAGCTCTATTTTGTTTGTATAAATTACGAGCTTTCATTCTCCTGAAAGCAGCCTGTAGTCGAATGGCTGCAGCTCGTTTCTGCAAGTAGTTGATACGCTCAGTCTTTGCTTTCAAGTATGCTTTGTAATACTTCTGGATAGTCAGTATAGAGTCTTTCTTTCTTTTATATAACTTTTGGGCTAGAAAGCACCGAAATCTTCTTTGAATGATTATAGCACAAGATCTAATGTAAATATATTTCCGTGATTCCTTATGCATTCTGTACCATGACTGGATGACAATGGCAGACTTTTCTTTAGTTTGTTTCCTGAAATGCCATTCTCTAAAAGCTCTTTGCAATACTACTGCGGCTTTCACTTGTAATTGCGTTTTACGTCGCTTCCATCTTCTGAACATAGACTGTATTATAAGGGTTGATGATTTTAACACTTTATATCTTTGTTGATCCTGCTTTCTTCTTAAATGAGCACGCCAATGCCTTTGAATTGTAATGGTGGCCCAAAGATATCGTTTATAAGATGTAACAGCAAGTATCATTCTTATTCTAGATTGCAGGATGATTGAATAATATTTCAACTTCAGAAATCTCTTTCTAGTGGAATATCTTCTCCAATATCTCTGAGAAAGGTAAGAAAGGACACAAAGTAAAACAGACATAGCTTCCTACTTTTGAAAACACTAATTTTTTAACATTCTGTTAAAAATTAATGTTAAATTAGAAAAATAAACATATTTTTGCTCAATTCTTCTTTTGTTTATAGTTTCACATTGATACAATTATATAGTCAATTCAATACTGATCTATTTCAATCCTGATTATATTTATACTGCATTTGTATTGCAGAGTCATAAGAAATACAGCAAACATGTCATATTAGAACAAAAACTACAGTAATATTCTTGATTACCTATTGATTCTAACTAATTTTCTATGAGTTTATTTCTGGATTTTATATTTTCCTGTTATTTCAAGTTTGCTAAACTATCTTAAAATGATTAGAAATTACATATGTGAGGCATCCTGTACTATCACATTACAGGACTGATAACATGACTATAGTTGGCCCTTTGTTTCCATGGGTTCTACATTCATGAATTCAAATGGAAAATGTTCCAAGAAGAGAAAAATGTGGAAAATGTTCCAAGAAAAGAAAAGAAGAGAAAAATGTGCCTGTACTGAACATGTACAGATGTTATTTCTTGCTATTATTCCCTGAACAATAAAGTATAACAACTATTTACAGAGAACTGATATTGTATTGGGCATCATAAGTAATCTAGAAACCATTTAAAGCATACAAGGAGGCTATTGGTTCTATGCAAATACTATGCCATTTGTATAAGGAACTTGAGTATGCAGATTTGGGTATCTACTAAAGTCCTAGGACCAATCCCCAGTGGCTATCAAGGGTAATTGTACAGGAATTTGAGAAACAATTGAGCTACATCAAAGGAAACTATCAACAGTCTAAAGAGAAAGCTTATAGAATGGGAGAAGATTTTTGCCAGTTATCCCTGTTAGAGGACTAATATCTAGAATACACAAAGAACTTAAAAGACTTTACACTAAAAACAAAACAAAACAAAAAACCCCAATCAAGAAATGGGCAATTGAACTAAATAGACAATTCACAAAAGAGATACAAATAGCCAATAAATACATGAAAAAATGTTCATCATCATTAGCAATCAGGGAGATGGAAATCAAAACTACACTGAGATTCCATCTAAACCAAATCAGAATCGCAACCATCAAGAAGTCAAAAAACAATAAATGCTGGCAAGAATGTAGGGGAAACTGGAACTCTTCTACACTGTTGGTGGGATTGCAAATTAGTTCAGCTGCTATGGAGATCAGTGTGGAGATTCCTCAGAAAACTAGGAATGGATCTGCCATATGAGCCAGCTATCCCACTCCTAGGTATCTTTCCAAAGGGACTAAAATCAAACTACATATGCATATCCATGTTCATAGCAGCACAATTTACAATAGCCAAACTGAATGGATTACAAAAATTATGAGATATCTATTCAATGGAATTCTACTCAGCAATAAAGTAGAAATTATTTCATTTGCAGGAAAATGGAAGGACCTGGAGAGCATTATGTTAAGTGAGATTAGCTAGTCACAGAAAGTGAAGTGTCATATGCTCTCACTAATATGTGGAAGCTAGGGAGTAAGTAATTTGGATACCAGAAGGACTCCAGATAATGGAGGAGAAACCTCAGTGGAGCCAGGGAGGTGATCTAGGGGAAGGGGAGGAGGAAGACCAAGAATCAATGAAGGAATTACTACCATCAGCTTTGTGTACATACATGAAAATACCAATGTCAATCTCAGTACTCTGTATGGGGAAGAGGGAGGTAGGGAGGCAGCCTAGATGGGAGCTGGGGGGGGAGGATCCACCAAGTCCTGTGTGTATTTATGTCACTGTCTACATGATTTACATTATGATGTGAAACTATAATGTACCAATATAAGCATATAAAAAAGGAAATAAATAAGCTAGATCAATTTCAGAGTTACTATTGTCATTAAGAATAAAATTACTTCCTTCCACCAAATTTAGGTATTATAGATACATTGTGACAAAGTAGAATTCTGGAAAGACTTAAGAAGAAACAAAAGTTTGGTCTCTTGAAAAGGCATAGTTAAGCCGGGCGTGGTGGCACACGCTTGTAATCCCAGCATTCGGGAGGCTGAGACCGGAGGATCCGGGTTCGAGGCCAGCCTCAGCTACCTAGTGAGGCACCCGGCAACTTAGTGAGACTCGGTTTCAAAATAAAAAAGAATAAAAAATAGGGCTGGGGGTATAGCTCGGAGGTAGAATGCCCCTGAGTTCAATCCCCAGTACCGCCAAAAAAAAACAAAAAAAAACAAAAAAAAAAAAAAAAGAAAAGGCATAGTTAGAATGTAGTCCCTTACTGTCAACCTAACAAAATGCTGGCTCAACAAATAGAGCTGCAAAGTTTTAAGTTGATTTCAGTTTTCTGCTATCTCCATGACCCCAATCTACTAGTAAGCAATTTCTGGATATTCTTGTAGTAACTTCATTCCCTATTACATCTTATTTTTTTCTTAAATGGTTATATGCACATACTACACTATGTTTAAAAGGAACTTAAACATTGCAGATTTTCAAATATAATCATTGAAACTATTACATTTTTTCTTCTTCATTAAAAAAAAAATCATTAAAGGTGTTTAAATTAAAAAATCTGCCCAAGATACTATACCTGAATGACTAATGCTGATTGCTTTTGAACTTTTTCCAGTTTTTCCTTTTTTAACCTTAATAATTTTCTCTGTGCTAAGACTCTTCGCCAATGTTTCTGAATGACCAGTGCTGCATTAACCTTTTTTTTCAATCGTTGTTTGGTTAGAAAATTGATTACAGCTGATTGAATAATTCTTGCAGCCTTCTCTCTCTCCTTAGGATAAACAAAAATAAATTAAATATTTAATTACTTAAGACCTTAAATTCTTTGTAAGGTAATCAGTTTTTAAACATTAATCAAATTGACCTTAAATACCACCCCCCAAGCTTCTTGTGTTCATATTTGAAATATAGGTAATTCTGGACATTACAGGTAGGCTTGCAGATATATTTGCATGGTGAAACAAAGAAATAGTCAAAGATAAAGATCACAGATATGTTTGATCTATCATAAATTTCAGTAAACAATATAAAGACAATTTGAAATACAACAAGGTATGGTTCTCAGATTTAGGTCTAGTGAAATCATGCTTGACTTTTGGGAAAAGGGTGGAATGTAAGAAAAAAAAAAAAAGCGTTGCAGCATAAGGTGGTATTGTTTTGTTAAAATTTGAACAAAGTGCCAGGCTTGGTGGCGCACGCTTGTAATCCCAGCATTTGGGAGGCTGAGACCGGAGGATCCGGGTTCGTGGCCATCCTCAGCTACCTAGTGAGGCACTCTGCAACTTAGTGAGACCCTGTTTCAAAATAAATAATAAAAAATGGGGCTGGGGGTGTAGCTTGGAGGTAGAATGCCCCTGAGTTCAATCCCCAGTACCAAAAAAAAAAAAAAAAAAAAATTGAACAAAGTGACACACAAAAGGAGAGAAACAAAATACCACTTCCTCCAGCACAGAGTATGTTGTGGCATTAAGCCATAGAGGCTCAAGAGAAAAGAGCACAGTTTGAGATGTGAGAAGTGGTATCTGTGATGCCCAGCAGCATCAGCAGTGAAGGAGGAGCCACCGACTCTGTGGATACTGGAGGCCAGTACCCTCCATATCTCTGTTACTTCTGAAAAGGATCTACTATAATAACATATTTTATATCTAGCACTTCATAAATGACTCATTTAAATCTCATAACCAAATGAACAGACACTATTGTTAAGGCCATAAGGAAACTGGCAGAGAAGTCAAATGGCTTATCAGTCTACAGGCAACACAGGCAGGATTTGAACCAGACTGCTTGGCTTCAGCATCCCTGCCTTCAATCGCTTTGCTATACCCTCCAGTGCTAGATGCATCACTTTATTCACCTGAATTGGAAGCCAGAAATGAGCTATTTCCTCCGGTAGAAAGGAACAACTTATAGCATGTTGAATGTCCTTTTACATCTGGGACACTCTACCATGCAAGGGTGGGCACTACATAGAGACTAGCCATAGAAGCTATTTATTACTTAATAACAATCAGTGGATGGTATTTGTGAATGAAGTCTATATGTGAATACATCTATGGAGGAGATTAAACTGTTATTGAAAAATATAATCAATTGATTAAAATAAATACTAGGGAATGGTAAAGGCCATATACTCCTCTAAGGAGAAAAGGCTAAATAATTCTAATATTAGGCTGAAGAATTATGTATAGCAAATTGATTAAACCACCTAATGTCACTGTCTGCTCTTGTAAAACCTATGGCCTTTTGAACTGAGGATGTAGCCCAGTGGTAAAGCACTTGTTTAGAATGTGCCAGGCCCTAGGCTCAATCCCCAGCATATCTGTCTCTTTCTCACACACACAAGAATCAGTCAACTAGTACCTTAAAGTATAATTCATTTCTATTCTACTCTCTTTATTTTCTAGGATTACCTGGTAGCGTTTTAAATCTGTTTTTAGTTTATATTTTCTCCATGTTGTCTGTATAAGTCGTGCAGCTCTTATTTCTTTACGCAGATCTAAAAGTCTTGCACAAAGAAATGACAAATAGGTAATAACCACCTAAGAGGAAACACAGAAGATAAAACCAGAAGATGAACAGAGTATTAGTTACTATCAAATGCTGGGACTTCATAAGTATTGAAGAAACTCATCTTTTACTTACTTTTTCATCTGGAATTGTATTTGACATATCTGAATGATGAATCATAGCAGGTATTCCACCGAGGTCTCTAACTGCAGACCTAACCAAATGAAAATTTTTCTTTTCATTTTCTAGAAGTTCTTTGTATAGTTCAGAAGTATTTTCTATCATGCAAGTGAAAAAAAGAAATTAGAGTGCTGTAGCCAAAAATCAGACATGACAAAGAATTAGAAAAGCTAATCAACAGAAAGAGCCTAACCATGATCAAATGCTTTAAGAGATATATCCAGAGAACTCTCATCACATTCAGATGAAGAATTTAATACCACTGAACCAGTCTGCATGCATTCCACAGTTTGAGTAGTACGCTGGCATATAGCGTCAAAAGGCACATAGCAAGGATGGTAGTGGTGAATCAGGTAACACAACACGCGGCCATCTGAGAAAGACACTGTAAAATTCTCCACCTGATTGAAATACCAGAAAAACAGTTAGTTGTATTTAGATAGCAATATAACAGTTTTGTAGTTGGTTATTTCCTCTTAATATCTAAAAAATCATTAATTGCTAACAGCACTTAGTATATGCCATGTTCATAGTCAAATACTCAATTATTAAACATTAGCTATTTCAAAAGTAGGATTTGATTATATTATTATAATCTTGGGTTAGATAATGTCCCTCAAAACTTCATGTCCTTCCCAGATCCTCAGAATGTGATCTTATTTAGAAATAGAGTCATTAAAATATAATGAGATGAGGTCATACCAGTATAGAGTGGATTCTAAAAGAAAGACACATGGACAGAAACTCAAGGAGAAAACCATAAGAGAGCGGATGCGGAGACTGGAAGAATGCATCTATAAGCCAAGGACACCAGGGATCGCTGACACCCACCAGAACTTCATGGAATGGCCTCCTCCATAGTTCTTAGTGAGAGGATGGACTACTCCATGCCTTGGTTTCAGACTTCTAGCCTCTAGAGCCATAACAGAGTACGTGTCTATTTTAAGCCTCCCAGTTTGTAGTACTTTATCGTGGAAGTCTTAGGAAACTACAATAATTATACTGAATTCTTGTGACCCATAAGAACTGAATTAGGCAAAAAACAGGGTTAGGCTACTGTGAGCCTCTGGTCCTGATATTTTTGTCAATAAATCAATATATGGCCATGTTTCATGTGTGTTTCTGATTCCATTACATTAAACTTATGGTCTGCGGCAATATACTCAGTGCTGAACAAAGCCATGCACATGCTTTATGCGGAACATCGTGGCTTTCTCTTAGGAATATTACACAGTGCTTCAGCACTACACTTGAGGGCCATTTAAATAAAGAAATCAAGAAAAAGCTCAAAAATGCAAAAAAAAATGCACTAAATAGACCAAGAAAAGGATTATTTGTCTGCAGTATAAAAACTGAAGCAAGAAAGGTGTCATTTTGTTGGACCTCTCAGCTGGGAAGAAGCGCCTCATCATTTGCACATATCATTGAATGAATACAAAATACCACCAATATTGATTTTAGCATTAGTAATAAATTTTAGCAAGTCCTGGAATTCATGAATAATGATAATCCACTAAATCTTCTTTTGTTCTCTATTACTTATTTAAAAAAGAAGATTATCCATGCTTCAGGTATAACATATTTAGTTACATGCATTCTGTATCATTAATTTTGCTTTATATGCCTTACTAGGTAGTTTATTCATGTATCTGGGCAATTTTTTTAAAAAAATATTTTTACACTAAAAATACATCTCATAATATTATTAACCTAACAAATAATTATACAAAGACTCAACCTAAATTTTTCTTCTTCTGTCTCTTACCTGCTGTAAAGTGTTTTTTTTTTTTTTCCTGTTGTCCCTTTCTGTAGGTTGGATTTATCTGTCTTTACCTTTATAATATAGTTATGATCCTTTCATATCCCAGTAAGCATCTTAAGCATCTCCATTAAAACTCATATCTAAACTATTTTTTCTTGCTTAGTGATGAATAAAATTATCATTTATTTTATTAAACAGAATTAATGTCCAATTGGTGAAAGATTAGGTAAAATATAGGATATGACAATAAAATTTACTCATTTGAGGAAAAATTTACTCACAACTCTAAATTATTTTAAAAATATAAGAAAATATTTTATAAGAAAATATTTATTTTAAGTTCTGGCTCTAACCAAAATTTATTGAAAAATATTGGGTTAAAACAAAGAAACTTACCTTTTTATTATAAAAGGCACAAACTGCATTTACCCAATCCATCAATAAGTTAACATTTTCATTATATTGTTCAAAGAGACAACTATTCCTTTTGTCCTTTTTCTTATTAATAACAGCATCAGAAGGGCATGATAGTATAGACATAGCTTTCTTTATACTCTGTGTGTGTTTTAAGAAGTCAATTTCTTCTCTTAATTGATCTAAATTAAGGGAAATATCCACCTAAAACATACAAAAAGGATAAGTATCTTAATTTTCTCATATATTATTTTTAACCTATAAAAATCTTCTATTTCGAGAAGATACAGATTTAAAAAAATTTTACCTACTCAGAAATAAAGTACCCCAAATGTATATTTAGGCATTAAATAGCAAACATGATCGACATTGATAGAATGATTAGTGGTTAAAAACATGATATTTGGAGTCACACAGCCTGGATTCTTTTTTTTTTTTTTTTTTGCGGTACTAGGGATTGAACTCAGGGGCGTTCTACCTCCGAGCTACACCCCCAGCCCTATTTTTTTTTTTTTTTTTTTTTTTTTTTTTTTTTTTTTTTGTTTTT